>JAVFBY010266649.1:0-17247 GCA_034781015.1 Tonicella lineata
TAGTTATAACCTGGCGTGAGCAAGGAGCTATAGTTATAACCTACATGTTATAACGCCTATCCAATGCGACCTGAGATGCGGTGACTCTACTACTAGCAGGTGTGGTCGTTTGCAGGACCAGTGTCAAATCAAAGAAAAACGGCATGTGCTAAATACCTATGTGCTCATATTTACAACTTAGATGATGGGTTATTATTGTAGAACCAAAATTCATTGATGGAAAGTACTTTATGATCGCTTATGGAAATTTATTAGCTCAAATATTCCCAGCAGACTGACGGACACTGGGCACTCGTAGACCCTAATAGGAATAGGCCTAGCCACTGTATGGGCAACACGTGACACACAGGGTAAAACCGGTTAGGTAGGCTGCCCCTGAGTGACTTCAATCACCACGTGCGGACGGCTTTGTCAACGTTGAACTGAAACTGTGAGTGCTGTTTATTTATAAAAGAACTTTCTAATTCCGCTTTATCCAGATATATAAATGCCGCCGCCGCCAAAGACTAGTAAAGACAAGGGTAAAGGGGGCAAGACAAAACGCGGCGACAAAAATGACTCGGAAACAATTGGTGAACTTGATCTATCAATAGATACCCAGGTGTCCGAAAGCAGCGTAGGCTCTCCCCGTTTATCCCCTAGGCCTGAACACAGTTCCACGTCTAGTAATTCGACAACCGATATGGACGTTGAACGAATAGCACTGAAGTTAAAATCGATTCTGTTGCCGGACCTAAAGTCAGCTATTCACTTGGAATTACAGTCTCTTAAAGATGAAGTCTCTGAATTGCGATCTGAGTATGCTAAGATGCAAATTGAACTTGTTGATATTCGTTCAATGGCGTCTGCCAACATAACCACTAAATCTGAAATCCAGGATCTATATGATAAAAATGATAGACTTGAACAGTATACTAGACGTAACTCCGTCA
The DNA here is from genome assembly GCA_034781015.1 of Tonicella lineata. Lineage (NCBI taxonomy): Eukaryota > Metazoa > Mollusca > Polyplacophora > Chitonida > Mopaliidae > Tonicella > Tonicella lineata. The sequence continues at coordinate 933 of JAVFBY010266649.1, forward strand.
GAATAAGTGGCATGGGCGAGACTCCGGGAGAAATCACTGACAGTATTGTACTAGACCTTGCTCAAAATGTATAGGGCGCGTAAGTCTCGTTTGAAACCTCGCGAGATTTGGGGCAAAAATCAACTTCCGGTGACAAGCGCGCTTTTACAACGATTACAACTTTACCTAATATCGTCATTATCCATCTTCACTTTTCTCCAAAAACATATGGCTTTATCGATTTGTTTTTGGTCGAATTATGTCAGCGGAAAGACTAAGCTCATGCGGAAGTCGGAAAATGCGGTGAACAGTGATCACATTCTTAAATTTATTTTCGACAAAGAGAACGGACATATCAAAAGTGTTGTGCAGGCTTCAATGAGGGACCAGTCGTATCGTGTGGAGGTAAGCCTTGTATTTTGCATTATTTCATTGATGCTACTAAATACAAGTTAGTCGCAGTCCTCTAGATAAACTCATGACAAAATCACAATAATCAGATTCATATAATGAGAAATTCAGCACCTTTATTGGCTTTAATTTTGATACTAAAAATAACCGTTGTTGTTGTTACTACCTTTCGCTGGTATTCATTGACTGGCCTAGGCTACTGCCAGCTTTTTCTTGTAAATGCTACCTCATTATTGCTCACGGTATTTATATATAATGTAAATTAGACACTTTTTAAAAGCCGTTTTGGGGGTGAAATTTGGGTTATTTAATAATCAGAAACAACCTAACCACCATCAGTGTTGACAATGTCCAGAATACTAACTTTATTGGATTACTGTATGATAAAGCATATACACTGGTATAGAAGGCTCTCATCTAACGTGACATGGAAATTTGTCCGTCAAAGACGGACGCATTTCCAGTGGTTCCTACATGGTTTCCTTGCCGTTCGAACCCTCAAAACTTTTTTCTTTACCAGTAGGGCCTAACCTTTCACCACCAAGAATTATCTATTGGCCGTATAGGCAAATATTTATAAATTTCATTACTTTTCCGCAAAAAAAACAAAACAAATTTACACCATAATCTACCAGGGCCTGCGCCGTGGCTTGGTGGTTAGAGCGTCTGAATGGCGTGACTACCGATCCTCCTTCGATGTATCGGACAGGTTCGATCCCCCCCAGCAGACATGCGTAGGTACAAAGGGAGTCACGTTGGTCACTTTGGCTATCGCGGGGGTGATTTTTTTCCGAGGTTTCCTTCCCGGTTTTCCAACCTATCAAGTAGGATTGTCTAAGAAGTGGAGAATATAGATCAAATACCCCTTAGTATGACGTTAAACACCAATCAAACAAACAAACATAATTTACCAAACCTATGATCCAACATCTAGGCATATAGGAAATAATTATTTTAACCCCAATTTTACAGATTGATTTGGATGATTATTTTGGCATTGCCAGTTCCAGTTGTGAATGTCCTCTTGGGAATTATGTATGCCACCATGTTGCAGCAGTTCTTTTATTTGGGTAAGTAAAGTTATGAAACCACTAATTCTTGTAGTAGAATAACTATATAATAATGTAAGCTATATAAATGAAAAAATCTTATTAAAAGGCTCTCATCTAATGTGACTTGGAAATTTGTCCGCCCAAGACGGACGCATTTCCAGTGGTTCCTACATGGCTTCCTTGCCGTTCGAACCCTCAAAACTTTTTTCTTTACCACTAGGGCCTAACGTTTCACCACCAAGAAATATCTATTGGCCAATTTGTCGTGCAGCAACAAATTTCATTTTACATTTTTTTAGCAGCTGTGCGCAAGTTGGCTAGGTTTTTAATATTAGTTCGAAGTAAACAGGCTAAATTAAAATGATTTATGCAATATACAATTCAGTGAAAATATGAAGGATAAAGTAAATAATAATTGCATTATAAGCCTGGTAGTTTAAGTTAATAAAGTTAAAGGTAATTAATTTTAAACACTAAAGTTGAGTTTCTGTAAACAGTGCTGCAAGTTACTTTTCCGTAAATTAACGGTTGAATTGGCACACCACTTACTACATGTAATGTAACAAAAACTGCTAAATGTAATAACTTTTTGAACAACTAATTGGTTGGGCTTAAGCTTCCCGATGCCCTGGTGCTCTCATAGTTAAGTGGCATCAGAAAGTAGATTTTTTGTGGTGTTTTTTTTTTATTTGTCTTCTTTTTCATGTTGCAAGTGACATGATCAGTGGTTTCCATGACCTACATGTATGGAACTAGCACACTGTGAAATGCTCCAATCAATCAATCAACCAATCTAAGTAATGTGAGCATGTCATAATGATTTGGTTTTTTTGGGCGTTGAATATTCAACAATAAAATTATATATTATTTCTTTGATTGGGCTTTAACTCCATACAAATTTAAGGTTATTTTAATCATACAAGTAAGTTGAAGTAACATGTATGATGGTGTGCTAGGTTGCCAGCCCACTTAAGGAATGTACCAACCCTGGTCCCACTGGCACGCCGATTTTTACCTGCGGCGAAGCCTAGCAGGTCTATGAGAGCTTGACGTTATGGTGGTGGTGACAATGTTAAAAATCTAGTATTTAGATGCCTCCTAGAGAAAGTTTTAGTCGCCGCAGGTCTCTGAAGAGCTTTCCTTCTGTTTCATTATAATAAGCAGTGGCACTGTGCAGAGTTACTTAGAAGTGGAAAAGCTGTCGGCTTAAAAGTGAAAAACCTATTTACAACATAAAGCACATTACAAGCACTATTCAAACAAACAAAAATAAATCATAAGATAATTAGGAAAGCTATTTTTTTTGTTTATAGATACAAAAGAGCCAGCAAGACTGACATCAAATGTAGCTGGTTGGCACATCCAAAATCTTCAATGAGGCCACCAACCAGTACAATGGACGAATTATACCCTTCCAGAAAACCTAATTACAGGTATATTTTTCCTCCTAAAATTAATTATTTGTAAACTACTCTAGTAAGTTACTTTATATTGACATATTAAAACTATTTGTTTCCATGGATATTTCTCCAAAAGAAGATTGTCAGGTGGTTGGTGAGAGTTTGTTGATGCCCTGGTACATGTACTTTCAGTCAGGGCCTTAGCCAGAAATCAACAGTAAAGTGTCCAAAATGTTAATTTTCCTTTACTTTTAAAGTAACAGGGTGTCCATTTAATTTTTTCACAATTCCCTATCCTCTGCATGTTAAATTTTCATAAAACAGGGTGTCCAAATGAGGCAATTGTTCACTTCAGGGTGTCCAAAGGATGAGTGGACACCCTTCTGCCTAAGCCATTGTTTTCAGTCCTTAAGTGGCATCAGGAAGCCGATTCCTTGTGATGTCCTGTCCTTGCACTGTCTTTCATATTGCAATGATAGTTTTCGCCACCCAAAAACAAATGACTGACATCTAGTGATACTGCTGAAATACCCATGAGCAAAGTGTTAAAGGCAAACAATAATCAATAAATTGATCAAAAGAGGATTGTAAACTAATACATCTTGTTTAGTGATATTAGAATTTATCAATTAGCACCAAATATTTTAGCATAATAGAGTATAGTAACAACTCCAAAGAATGATTAACAATTTGTTATGACTGTATATTTTGGTTAAGTTAAACAATCTTCAGCAGTAAGAAGATGAAAATCATAATTAATTGTTTATCGTTCTTTGGAGTTGTCACTATACGCTATTGTTAAGTAATAAGTGGTGTTAAATTAAATTCCATTCATTTGTGTAATACAGAGCTCTTAATAGAGAAGTAACCTTGGGCGATAGGCAATTTATGTATGAAGAGTTGGGCAAACTTGGCAGATTTACTGGTATACAACTGTTTAGTGTTGCAAATGTTGGCATATTGACCTGCTTTGTTTACATAATTTATATTTGTCATCTTGTATTCTTGTTATTGTTCAGTATCCTGTTTTTTTTTGTGTTTTTTTTGTTGTTACATTGCTATTTATAGGCAATTTAAAGGTCTTAGTAGATCTTGTATACAGAATAATTATGTTCTCTTCTGTGAGGCCATGTGATGTCACTTGTGCAGGCTGTACAGTCACATAAACATCTAATTATTAACTTTATTAAAAGTTACATATCTCACAACATGTGCCTGAGCAATTTATAAATCATGAATCATGATCTATATGTACTTTTCTTAAAGGATCTATTTCTATTTGGGATAAAATTCTTTCTTACAAAAGAACAAATCAATGGAATGAAAATTAACATGGTATTTTATCTATAACAATACTCATGTGTTTAACTCTACAGATACATACCTGAGTTGCAACACAATAGACCCACCCTCATTGTAATTCACATGTGTGTCAAGCCCCTGTATTTATATAACATATCTGTTTTCTATTAGTCTAACCTATGTGCCAGCATTTATCTATGAATTATGAGCACTTTTGAGAGTCTTTTCCCACATAAATTGTCTTTCTCTTGTCCGATAAACTTTTGCGAGAATAGTTATAGATAAGTTTTTAAAAAGTAAAATCTTATACTTAAAAAAAAAACAATCCTAGTATTTTGCTTTTTAATGTTATTACTAAAATAATATACCAGTACTTATTTCTTTCAGCTTTACACTGGATATTGTCACCAGAGCCTCAGCCAGAACCTGCCTTGGTGCCCTGTGTAGAGGACCTGCTGATGAGCCAAGCATTCTGTGAAGCCCCAAACAAGTTGACCTGGCTACGCAGACAACTAACCACATCACCAGCCATCAGTTTATCTATTTGTAAGAAAACGGTTGGCCAGAGACACAACCCTTTGTGGAGCATCGTGCGGAAGCACCGAATCACTGCATCTAACTTTGGAGTGGTTTTGGAGGCTATTGAGAAGAATAGGTTAGTAACATCATCTTGATCAAGTTTACATATTAACAGATAATCAATATTTTCTTTTTCCCAAAATCACTGTAACTGGCAAACATGCCTCGTCTTTTAATATAATTATGCTTCTGATTCCAAATCTCCTTTCTTTTATTCTATTGGAATAAACATAATGTTTGAAACAAAACCTATTACTATTAATGTAATGCCCTTGCATTCTTAGTTATTTATTGTAATAAACACTGTTGTCATAAATGTTCCAGGTTTACAGCTTCACTTCAGAAGAGATTGCTCTCGTCATATAATTTGGAAAAAGTGAAAAGCGTTGCCTGGGGAATTTCTAATGAGAAAATAGCCATCCAAGATTATTGCAAACTTGGTGGTACTGTTGAGGATACTGGTATGTTCATTATATTTGGTAGGGACAGCCTGCCATAAGAAATCTAACAATTATACTCCTAATACTTATTTAAACTAAACAATGCTATCTTTCATTTTTTTTTCTCTATCAGTTGTATACAAATGTCATTCCTGACATATTGTTGTATAAGTCATGTTCTACTTATATATCTACATTTTTTAATCAGAAACATGTTTGTATACATAAAAGTTATGGATGTGAAGAAAGGAAATTTTACATGCTAGTCGCTGGAAGCTTAACTCTTCGACTGCTGTGTAAAAGTTACTTTCTCCTAAAACCCAGCTTCCCACGGTAGGAGATCCTGCCGGCAGCAGTCAAAGAGTTAATGAAATATAGATTGTTCTGATGAAGACAGTTTTAATATATATTAATATGAACTTGATTTCATTTTAAAACTTAACTGGAACTTGTTTTTTAGGCATATGGTTACACGAAACCGGAGTGTTGGGAGCTTCACCTGATGGTATGGTAACATCTGCACCAAGTGTATCGTCTCTTATAATAAATTACCAAACTGAGGCAGCTCGTCTTCTATCACCAGAAGTTATTGAAGTTAAGTGTCCTTATTCTTGTCGTGACATGACAGTGGAACAAGCAGTGTTGGACATCAAAGGATTCTTCTTGAGTAAGTATAACAGCACACTACTGCTTGTTTTTAACAGTCTAAGCATCCAAGGGTCGAAATGTTTTTACGACCCTCAGTCTGATTAATGACAGATCTATATTAGCTCCCCAGTATTATATTGTTGCAATGTAGATCTGAGGACATACCACACAAAATGATGTTGATTGGTCTACCAGTCATAGAGCTGCTTGTCAATTCATGGTCCTGCTATCTGGATTTTCTTTGTAACAAATTAATTAAATGGTGACCTTTCTTGAACCCCACACTAGTTGACGTCATTGAACACTTTACTATAGAAGATCCTCAGATCTACATTGCGACAATACCGTGGAGCTAATATAGATATGATTTGAATCAAATGTATGGAACTTATGAGTCAAAAGAAAATATTGTAGTTGAAGGATTTTAAGGGGTCCATCCAAAAGGCTGGTAGAATTTGTCAGATAAAACCCCATTATTTGGACCCCTGTCTGACATTATTAAACAGCAATCATTAGAAAATATTCAATCAGTCTCCTAGTTAATTTATTCTATACATATCTGAATTGAACTGTTGTTTTTGCATTATCTTTCAGTATGTGACAGTGACAAAAACTTGAGACTGAACCCCAAGCATCAATATTACCATCAGATTCAAGGACAGTTGTATTTGACACGGAAGAGGTGTTGTGACCTGGTGGTATATACTACAAAAGGCATATCAATAATACGTGTGGGTAAAGATGACGAGTGGCAAACAAACATTAACAAACTCATTGATTTTTTTTTCAACAAATACATAGAATTTCTTTTATTGTAAAATTCTTTCTCTAAGCATTCACAAATCATATTTATGGCATTACCTTTTATTATTACATAGGCCTAATGCATTTACAGAATACATATCATTCTGACAGTACCGACCTCTTCCGGTGTTCAGCATCATAGATGATACTCAAGGGAAGTCACTCTGATGTTGTAATATCTTGTAGAAAGTCCCTGATATTTGGACAACAAAATTAGACATAAAACGTGTTTCCCATATATATTGGCAGCAATACTTCTATTTCCTACATGTATACAAACATGCATAATGATATTTCGGTTTGTTTTCCATTTTTAAGACAAAAAATACTTGAGTTATCATACTCCATAGGAGTGGTTTTATTCCATAAACCTCGTTCAGTAGGAAAATTTTCAATTCTGTTACAATTTGGTTCCCAGAACAGCTTCAAAGACCAATTAAAATATAGATAAGCCAACAGTTTCATAACTTTTCAAAGCACATAACTGGCATCAGTTATTTTGATTTTTACAAACATTTTTAAAAAATTTAAATTTTACACTACAGTAAATGTGTTGACATAAATTTGGCTTAAAATATTTTGGGCACCCGTAAGTTTTCAAAAACCAAAAATGCATTCAAATTCAGAGACCTTAAATGGTGGCCGAAAATAATGTTTTTCTTGTGTGATTATAGAATGAGTTACTTTTCATTTTTAGAAATAAGAAGCTTTTCATTAATTCATTTCCACCTCTAGCTTTCTAGAACTTTAGAAGTAACTGAAAGTGTTAAATTTAAATATGCTTTTATTCTTTAAGAATATTAAAATGTTAGCAATGTTCTTTAGCCACTTAACTGTCACTGAAAACATAACAGCAGAGTTTTTTTAATCAAGTGACGAGAAATGGCACTATTAACACTTTGGATACTTAACACTGTGTTAAATCTTACCTATCTGATCTATATTGTGACAATAATAATAAAATACTAAGGAGTAGATGTAGATCTGATTTTAATCAGATTGTTGTCCAGACCTGACAGGAAGGTCGGGAGCATAATGTTGTAAATACATGTAACAAACAACAAGGGAAGGATGCAGCCTGAACAAAATTCTACACTTTGGCAAAATTGGAAAGTCGCATTGAATGAATAGATGTAATGTACATGTAGGTGTTAATAATAATAGTTATTCTTCAAGTTCAAAACCAGTTTGGTGAAACTGGAAGTCTATACTACTTAAAACTTTGCTTGCAAAGACGTGAAGTTAATTGCAATTTTCTGCCAGTCATTAAGAATTGAGCTTATATGCAGATTAACTGTTTTTCTCGCACTAGCAAATACAATTTATTGCCTGTAATACCTGTATGTGAAGAGACTTGTAGCAATTAAATTTCACCACGGTGTGGAATTTTGTTCAGATAGTGTCCTCCCTTTATATTTCTTATTTATGCATTTATTATTACAGTAATGGTCCTGACCACCCTGTGTATCCAGGGGCCGCACAGATGCTGATCATAGCAGATTAACTACTAAACAGATTAATCCCAATTTCAGAATGGTTGTTCAATTAATTAACCTTCCCCATCCCTCTGCCTATATTATTTTTAAAACAATTGAATATTTATTGTCTCAACTTGTGAACAAAATGTAATGCTCGATACATAATTTTAGATGTACAATTGTGTTTTATGACTTATTACTGTTGTATAAACACTGTTATTTTATACTATTCCAAGAAAAGTGATGTATTTTATAAATAACCACTAAATGGGCTTAAACTTTTTATAAAAGGAAAAATTGGGGAGTTTCTGTATTTTTTCCCAGACAGAATAAGTTATGAACTTTCCATTTACTCAATAAATAGCAGTTATAATAGTATGTGTTGTTGTTGTAGCAGTATACGAAAAAGATAAAAGGGTAAAGTGATATATATCTTAGCTGCAAATTACAACGACTAGAAACATTCCATTATATATTTTATAAAACGATGGGTCATTTAAGTGATAAACTGTGTGCTTAAAATTTTATCAGCTATTATCAAGTTTACCGGTTAGTGGGGCTTTAATGTCATGATTTCATGCTATTTTAATTCTAATCAAATGAGTTGTATATTGTCAAAATAGTAGCACAACACCTATAAGTTCACCTTAGTTTTAAATAAATTTGTGTATTCATTGGGTTTTTTTTCTTTGCTTTGGTTTATACCCGGGTTTAACTGTGTATATACATGTTTCCATATTTTTATAAAAGCAGAGAAAGAAAATATGCCACTGCCCTTTTAAAGTTGTATTTATCTCCTGATGATGACTAAAATAAAGTCAAAATATTAAGTTTTACAACTATGAATTTGTTTTTTGGATTTTCTTTGCTTATATATTATTATTTTACTGAGGGATGCAAGGGCAATGGTAAGCTTAAAAAATGACTGACACTATTATTGTTCAGTTTCAGTGGCTATTTCTTTAATTAAGGGAGCTTGTAAATTTACCAAAGCGCAACACACTTGAAATATTTTGCTAGATATGGGCCTGTAAGATGCAGGTATATGAGTAAGTATATCATAATTTTTAATACGCTCATTAGCTCTTTCTACATGAATGCGTGCCCTAGCTATCTTATAGCACAACTTGGCCTCCTCTCGAGAGAATTTTGCTTTAGCTGTAAGGAAAGGTGGTATATTTATATGGACCCCTTTGGGTAATTTATCATGAATAGTAAATCCCTTGTCAGCAAGAATAAGATCCCCTGCTTGAAAATTACCTAAAATACCACAATTTTCTACAATAGCAACATCTGATGTGGCCCCTGGATACAGATTTGTAGAATATACTAATGCCCCATTTGGAGCAACAGCTGTAACAGCTTTCACAGTATGTTTTGATTTGTAATTACTATAAGCTCGAGACTGTAAGTTTAGCTGAGATGGAATATCTTGTGATATTTCTATTGCATCTATAGAAGCTCTTGCGCTGCCAAATTCTTCAAAAGATTTTGGCATAGAGCCTTTACATTTACGTTGTGATGGCATTTCCTGCAACAAAAAATTATCAAAAAGTAACTCATGCAAAACATGGATAAAGGTATTAAAAATGTTAGATACACTTGCTCTGCTAATGTTAAATCGGTGCGCTAAATCCAAATCTTTGCAGCCCATATTTAATTTCATTAAGGTTAACAGTAGTTGGTTTTCAACACTAAGACTATTAACTCTCCATCCAGAATAATATGAAATGTCAAAACGTTGTATGGTTCTTGACAATATATCAAAAATATCATACGGGATACTAGTGTAGAGCAACATCTTCTCCTCGTTATCTCTGATATCCTCAATGCAGAAGGACGATCGCTTCAGTTTCAGTCCTGTTATTTCTCTACTCAGCTGTTCAGTTTCAACCTTCAGTGTGGCCATTTCCACCTCCAGGGCTTTGATGTTATCCATGCACTTTTGACTGCAAGTTGTAGTAGACCCATAACTGTGATCCATTAACGCCTGTATAAATTTGAAATTGAAGTACATTGTTAATATTTCTCAAAACGTTTGTATCTATTCTTTTATATAAAATTAAAAATGTGAAGGGTTTTCATTAATGGGATTTTTTAGGGGCTGGGGAGTACTGTTTAACGTCCTGTTTGTTTTACTCATAGGGTGGAAACCACCGTCGCAAGAAATTGGCAACAAAATCAGTCGTTTAAGTATGACAAAAAGATGGTACATTGCAATATGCCTCCAGTTCGCCCTTATATATCCCACCTCTGGAGTATTGGTCCGCAGTGATTCCCAGTTCTCGCATATGGAGGCAGTTCAGAAAGTCATAAAACAAAAAAATTTACCCTCGCTCCTTGATCAACAACACTGTCATTAACCTCCTCACTGTCAGTATTAACAGAGCTGGAAGATGCATTTGGGGTTTCACCGTGTATCTTATTATGTATCTTGGATTTTTATAACTTCCGAATATTTTAAAACGATTATTTTATATAACTGTGTTATTGTCTGTAGTATAAAACTTCCATTAATATTTGACATTAGTATTTTAAAGGACAAGTCCAGAGTTTTTTAACCTCAACTTATTATTTTTAACGTTTATTTTTTAAAAAACATTTAAGTGTGTGACATTGGGAACCAATAAAAGGTAGCCGTTAATTAATTAATTCCAAAGCCGGAAATGACGTCAAAAATCACCGAGACGATGAGATTGATGTACCTGAATGTACGCCTCCCAGTGGATGAGTCTACATACCACGAAACAATTTTGTTATGAATATCATAGGGCTTAACAAAGTACTGCATAACTTATCTGCTACATGTACATGCTGTGTGTATATAGCCAGTTGACGAGACGGTATGAACACATCCATCTGTACGATAGTCACAAGAGATTATGGGACTCCCGGGTTTTGCGCTTCACGTCTTGGTTGGGGATAATGCAACCTGAGTAAACCTCGAGTGTGAACTGTATTCACACCTGGGGACGAACAGGCTAAATCCCGTTCAGATTCAAGTCTCGCGAAAACCGATTTGGTTAACCAACCAGTGAACAGATAACACGAGATTTTGTTTTGATTGACAGAAACCTCCCAAAACTGTAAACAGACAGACGTGTTAGAGATTACTGCTGGATGGACTTCAGAGGAATTGATACCGCTTTTGTCAGTGCTGTCTAGACAGCTCCTTGAGATCAAATGAAGCCGACACAGGGCAATGTTGAATTTTGTAAGATTAGGGATAATGGTGACTGTTAATGCATGGTATTAAAGTACAGTGTTTTATGCTCCACACATATTCTTACCTTTGCCATTTTTTGTCCAATATTTTGAAAGCTTTTTCTCTCAAAATGTTTTAGGTATTGATGTCTCTCAGAACATGTGCCCCGAAAAAGGAAATTGTAGAAAACGTTCCATGACCTTTTTTAAAATGAACAAGGGAATCTGTAATTAGTAAAATACCGGCGAAATCCGCTGTGATAACATTAAGTGTGGCATATCTGTGTGTGGTCGATACATGTTCATGCAAATTACATCTGTATCTCTATGCACCCATACTTTTTGGAGAAATATACTTACTACACTAGTAGCAATAACTAAGACATTTAATAAGGACGTCTAGCCTACAGTTAGTCTATTCATGAACGTCACCAAGTGTGCACACAATATAAATTGCTGAAAATGTTAAGCAATTCGCAACCCAAATTATAAATACGGAAAAATGTATACGTAGTCCGTAGTTGAATATTTACTGCTTGTTATGTTACTCGTATATTTATTTATAATAGGCTGAGTGATTACGGTACTTATTGTTTATCAAATATGGAAACAATAGTCTATTACGCATGTTTATTTAATATACCTTAGGAATTGCAACAGGGATTTGGCAAATTAATGTTGAACCCACCAATACGCCATTAACTTCGCCGGCATTAACTACGCCGGCACCAATATTCATGAAATATATTTTATACAACTTCTTAAACTATAATGATTTACACTTTTTATGAAACTGTGATATAAATGTATATAATATATTTTTTTTTGAATGTCATAAACAAAAAAATTGTACATATTTCTAATTTTAAAAATCTCAATTATGTTTTATTTATATGATTTATTACAGTTATTTTTTGTGATTGTTATTTGTAACTCGACCTCCATGAAAAGAGGTTTCGTACCTATGTGAGTCATCGAGTTTTTAAATAAAGAATATCTATCTATCTAGGTTCTTTCCACATGCAATGTAGGCTCCTGGTATTTCAATATTTTGTATTAATCGTCTCTGGAATCGCGACTGAAGCATAGTGTGACACTGTCTAATACAATTGTTAGTGTTAAATCGTTTGAGCAATGTGTGTTGGACATGTGTGTGTTGGTAGTTCCAACAACAATTAGCCGTCCATGCATTTGGTGAAAGCAAATAATTATTTTCATTCGTGCAGCGAAAACGTCCAGAGACATGCATACTTTAATATGGTGTCAAGATGCTAAAAAAAATTAACCTGTAAACACAGTTAATGTACTTGGTATAAACCACAAGTCAGTTAAACAGGGATGAAAACCTAATATAAATTGTTGTGGAGAAGGCCACTTGCTTGTCACTTTCATCCTGAATCGTCTCGATGCAGCGTATTTCGACAATTCTCCGAACCGACTAGTATTTGCTCTGGAGATTTCCTGTCAAGAGGGACATCAACTAGGGTCAATTAATCAAAACTCAGTGTTACATTGGAAACCAATCCATTTTCCTGTAGCTGGACATGCTATAAGCAGGATACAGCCGTCACTCGATTGATCACAACAAGAAATGTGGTAGCCTTTGAAGCCCCCATTAGAAAGCGGTGTTGAAGATTGTGTCAGAACACATAACAAAAAAGGGGATTTGGTGGTCTAATGCGCAACTAACTGAGCTACGTTGCGATGCTTTAATATTATAAGGTTGTATGTATGATGTTTTATTTGCACATACGACCAATATTAGAAGTTTGAATCTGATGAAAAACTTTAATGCCAGGGTTTCGTTTGCGCAGATGTACCGACTGAAGAGAGCACACGCAAATATACTTACCCTTGAAATATCAATTCCCCAATTGTCTTCTGATTTCGTCTCAATAAAATTGTACAGTATCGTCAACTGATTAATCAGGACATTTACTTCATTGCATTATATTCGTATTTATTTAATGCGAGTTTTCTACAAACTATTAATTTTGCGTTTATGAGCAATTTGCTTTGATTGATTGATTACAAATCTGAAAATGTAGTGTCAATAGCGATGTATTTTTAAGTAAAGTTTCTTTTATACCCGATATATGACATTTAAAAATCTTCATACAGCATTGTACTTCAGGCCTATCAGAAGATTATCACAAAGATAACATCTCAATCACTCTGATGTTAGAAGTTCCAAAAGCTGGTATAATAGCCAGGATGTGTTTTACGGCCTTTCATAGTCTGTTGGCAGTGCTGTTTTATTCACCTTTGCCTCTGGTACATTGGTGGAATATTATATATCTGGTAAGTGGATAGCGTATGTTACTGGTATGTTAACACAAGCAGTGACGTTTGAATAGATACTTTTTACACTAGTAAGTGTTGTCTATAACTTCACTATTGGCACATATATAGGAGAAGCTACCAACATACTCTATACCTTGTATATACTCGTTCGTATCGAAGGTATTGCAGCTTCGTACATGTATGTTCTCTCAAATGCTCTTGTGGAGCTTCCTAATATGACACCAAAGTCAGCTAAAAGCAATATGAAGACGTACAGAGTCCAGGTAAATCAATTTTGGTACCATTTTGCCCGGAGCAGTTGACACCATTGTCTGGACTCGACTGTAACAAGCGGAATGCTGCACAATTACTTTATACTTTCCTGGGTTGGTACAATAATAAGATAAGGAGTAAAATTAATACGCACTAAACCGAACACACGATGTGTTATCTGCGCAATGTTTATGATGGCGTTGTAAAGGGGTAGACACACTATGCGAATTTTGCTGCGAATTTAGCTGCGAATTATAATCGCCTTAAAATTCGCATAGTGTGTCCAGTGCTGCGAATCTCTCTGAGAGTCGGCCGAATGCATTCGCAGTACATCAAGCGTGTTTGATAAATTCGGGCGATTATTTATCGCCGGCGACTCATTCGCATAGTGTGTCCACTTCTGCGAATTGTATTGCGAACTTGAGAATTCCTCAACCATCACAGACGCTAAAAGCGTCACATGACAAATATAATCGCGACCTTCATCGATGTTGCATGGAGCACACAAAAGTAGGAAGAATTAATCATGTTGTGGGAAATGAAGCCGAATTTATATGACATAAAGCTGGGGACACATTTGTAGCAACAAGTTTTGAAATAAAACCCAACTTTTGAAAAAACGCCAGCTTTTGATTAAAAATTAACCAGTTTTGAAAAAATAACAGCTTTTGAAAGAAAAATAACCAGTTTTGAAATAAACAAAAAACAGCTTTTGAAATAAGTAAATCATTCTTGTCAACCAATAATGAAAATGTAAAAAAAAAATTATTTTATTAAGAAGTGGCCTAGAAAATATGTGATTGACTGGAATTGACCAAACAAGTCCTGCACAAACGTGAGTAATCCATTTTTTACGTGGTCCCATGGTCATAATACGGTCAGTTGTTCCACAGCAAATGAATAATATTTTGTTCTATTTAGGGCGGCGGCGGTGGCAGTTGTGGTGGCGGCTATGGTGGAGGTGGTTGTGGTGGCGGCGGCGTTTAATAAGATGGCAGGGACGTTTTTGGCGGAGGTGATGACGGTGGTGGCGGCATCGTCGGTGGTGGATGGTGGTTGTGTTTGTGGTGGTAATTGTGGTGGATGAAGTTGTGGAGGTAATTGGCGTTGGCGGAGGGGGTGAGTGTGGTGGTGTTGGAGGTTTTGGTGGCGGCACAGATGGAGATGGTGGTGGTGGTTATATGATAACGGTGATAGTGCAAGTGATAGGAGTGGTTGATGACTGAAGTGGTTGTTGCTGCGGTGTTAACGGCGGTGGTGACGTTGGCAGCGCTGGTGACCGCGGTGGCGGCGGCGAATGTGGGGATGGTTATGGTGGCGGTGGTGACGGTAGTGGTGTAGGTGGTGGTTGCGGAGGTGCATAAAGTGACGGCGTTGATGCCGGCAGTTGTGGTAGTTGTGATGTTGGTGTGGGCAGCGGCGGATTTTTGCTATGTCGGAAGTGCTGGTTTGGGAAGGATACACTCGACATTATTTATTTCACCTAGCTTTTTAGCGATTTTGTTTTCTTAAGAACAACAATAAATAACATAAACTTTATCTTCATAAAAAAAATTTAAGGGTAAGATTAATCTAATTTCTAAAACAATAGTAGGCCTACCTTGTTATCTTCGGTGTTTATTTTAACATCCACTTGACTGATTCGTTGCAGTGGCATTTTATCTAAAATTTAACGTTTTAAAATGTTTTAAGCACATTGGAAAACGCTTTAAATCTTATTGGCAGACCATTTTGTAAGAGTTTTTGTTTGTTTCTCTCCCAAACATAGTTTGTTAGTACAGAATACTGTGTTTTTCGTGCTTTTACATGTATGTGTTTTTTTTAACCTTTAAGTGACTTCGAATTAAATCGGTCATTTTACAACTGTTCTATCAGTTTAATTCCAAATCAATTGATAACAAAATGTAGATGCTTCATTCCCCAGCCACATTTTCTGGGAAAACAGTACTAGTACAACAACAAAGATGGCTAGTCAATACATTAGTGCTGCTATTCTTCTCCAGACTATCTCCCCTTAACTTTCATAACTTATGAAAGTTAAGGGGACACAGTCTGGATTATCCCGTTATCCTAGGGGGATGTCAGGATAATGCATGGGTTGTCGGACTCGTGGGCTACTGATACGCACCAAAGCTAGCCTACGTGAGTAATTGATGGGTTCTATTGGCAAATGTGGCACATTGAGGGATCAGCCTACCTGCACTATTTTTTCTAAAGAAAACAATCGCTAAAAAACTAGGTCAAATAAATATGTCGAGTGTATCCTTCCAAAACCAAAACTTCCGACAGAAAAAAACACCACCGCCACCATTACCACCACAACCGCCTCAACGCCGTCACTATATGCACCTTCGCAGTCACCACCTACACCAACCCCGTCACATACGCCACCACAACCATCCCCACACCCACAGTCGCCACCGCCGTCGTCAGCGCTGCCAACGTCACCACCGCCGTCAAAA
>JAVFBY010266650.1:0-10513 GCA_034781015.1 Tonicella lineata
TAATATAGGTCAAATACCCCTGAACACAGCGTTAAACACCAAACTATCTATCCCTTTATGTTTAAGATTTTACCTTATCTTATGCTAAAAGTGTTAAAATCAAAATTGAAAATGATAAAATAAATTCAGATAAATCAATTCAATTAGCTAATAAGTCATTAGCATAAATTTGTTCCATGAAATTTTGTTTTAATTCAAAATAATTAATGAAATATACATAGCGGCATAGCTGTGTTTGCAAACTGCTGCTTCCAATGTCCTCTTGGACATTCTCTCACAAGAGGCTGTGTGTTTCACCCTTTTACAAAATGTTACATATGGTGTTATAGGGCCTACTCTATTCTTGTTCAATTACTTTAATATGTACATGTAGGCCTACAATTCAATAGGATGGCAATTTAGGAGCATGAACTAATGATGCATGTAGAAAAGCCAGGTTTTGCCAGTCCGCCAGAAATAAAGTAAAGTGAGAAAAAACTGACCACAATAAAAATTAGTTTTTAATAACTCCCATTTTCACTCACTGACAAAAATCTCAAATTTTGATTGATAAAACCCTTTTTTTTTTTCAAAAAATGCAACTGGTAGGACTTTTTGAAGTTACAATGTATATTGAGTATAATTACTTGTCGGTGACTCAGTGACTGCATTTTGTTTTTTAACTTCAAAATTTTCAGCTCTATGTTCAATATTGACGATCTTTACTGCTGGCAAACTTTTGAACCAAAAACAATTAAAACATTTCTAAAGTTTTGCCTCACTATTGCTGCTAGATTTCCCTCAAATACTTTCAGATTATCATTTCAAATTCAGATGCCTTCATTCTAATCAGACATTCAAGGTAGCAACACAATAGTCACTATATTCATCAACCCATGTTGTTGCATAAATTACCCAAACTAGACTGAGAACCAAACTCGACTTGAAATAAAAATAAAATTTAAAAAAAAACAACAAAAAAACAACATTTTTTTTCTTTGGAAAAAGTAGGCGGCGTTTTCAGTCGTAATAGGCGCCGAAAAACCGCCGCCTGCCGGCTACTAATGAAAACCCTGGTGCTGTTGGGAAGAATGAACAGTACAGTGTCTTCACTCTTCACCATCTATGATCTTCTCATGGGTATTCAAACTGATTTTAGAAGGACTGATTTATAGGTTTCCACAATTATTTGCAGTGTGTATCTGAAATTGCATTTTGTTATTGATTTTGAAAAAATGTCAAATTTCTCACGACCGCCAATTTTTAGGTTAAAAATTTTTCACCAGACTCTATGAAGGGAAAAAAATATAAAGTAAATGTACAAGCAAAAAAACTATTTTTCGTTTTTTGTGGGGGAGGAATTGATTTTTTGTCAGTTTTACATCACTCTTCAGTGACTTTAAAAACAAAATTCAAAAAAAAAAGACTCAACATAATGTTAAATAAACAGGTGAGACTCCCAAAAATCTTCATGCACCTCCCCAAACCTAAACTTTGTAGAGTTGGGTTGACAAGGTAAAATATAATATGGCAATACTGTAAATGGTTACAACTGTTAAAGAAACAAGTGAGATAAAAATCTCTATGTGTACATCCTCAAATCATGTTAACATAATCATATCTATAAACTATAATAGAAATCCAACTTAAACTTTATGAACAGTTGCATTGACGAAGGTAAAATAAATCAATGACAATGTTGTAAAGGGCCATAACTCTGCTAAATAAATAGGTGAGATTCCCAAAATTATAATATTAATATTGTTCTGCACTGTGAGTGCATAACAATCCAACAGTAATTACATGTTAACCAGTGCAAGGCCAGACTGAGTAGGCCTTAATAATGAACCAAGATAACCTTGCCAATATTCCTTATTTACATGGTCAATAATCTTCAATTATTGCCTCATCACGAACAATCCTTATTAATCTACATATTATGTAACTTGACTATGCATTATCTACATTGACAATCAAGTTATAATAAACACTATTAATCATCAGGGCTGTCACTCAGGTCTGTGCTGTTAGGAAGAACGGACACGTGGTTCACTTAATATCCAAACTCATTTAATGAAAACTGATTTATACATGTACATGTAGGTTTCTCAAATCGTTAAAATTCTTTGTCTAAAATTACATTTTGCAACACATTTTTAAAAAAATTGTCAATTCTGACATCAAATGAAGCAATTTTGTGCTATTTTTTAAATAAATTTCCATATATATGTACATATGACTATGTACAAACCAACAAATCTGCCAAGCAGTGAAAAATGCAAATGATTATTGATAGATTATCATGAAATGGTTACATTTATATATAATTTATAAAGTTTATATGTTATATTATTTGATAAAGAGGTTTGTCAGCAGTGTCTTAGGTACATGTAGGATTGGAAATCTGGCATTTTAATCTGCCTGTCATAAATCACTATTTTGCCTGTCAAAAGTTTCCATTTTCCTATCTTTCCCATGTTAAAATTCAGTATTTCTACCTTTCATTTTAACCATTTTTAAAAATCTGCCCGTCTAAAATGACAGGTGGACGGGTCTCTAGCTAAGACTATGTTTGTCAGTGTTTAACGCTGTGCT
This sequence comes from Tonicella lineata, assembly GCA_034781015.1. NCBI lineage: Eukaryota > Metazoa > Mollusca > Polyplacophora > Chitonida > Mopaliidae > Tonicella > Tonicella lineata. The sequence continues at coordinate 2,575 of JAVFBY010266650.1, forward strand.
CGGGGTAATTTCACCTACAATGTACATGTACATGTATTTATGATGGCATTGTTTGCCTTTACTGAGGAAGGTTTGGGCAATCAATCTTGGATGCCCCATAATCATGTTACACCATTTGTCATGTTTGTTGTAATGTAATGTGCAGTATTTCTGTCTGTGGACAACTAAAATAATTTTATACATGTATGTATGGAATTGTCAAATGTTATCTAAAATTTCTGAAGAAACACACTACCACAGAAATGTGAAACATTATGTAAATGTTATGTTGAAAAATAATTGATTGATTGATTGATTGGGGTTTAACACCGTACTCAGGGGTATTTCACCTATATGACGGCGTGCCAGCCCCATGGGTGGAGGAAACCACCGTTCAAGTCACTGGCAACATTATAGACAAGACATAAAAGAAAAAAAGAAAAAAAAGAGAAAAAAAGGAGAAAAAAAAACTGACACCACAAAAAAAATTCTACTTCCTGATGCCCCTTAGCACCAGGGCAGTAGGAAGCTCCCGCCCAACCACCCGCAAGGATTTTTGATGGTTACGGCTAAACTCCTCGCTGTCTCAGATATCACATAATTGTTATGTTGAATATTTTGCCATAGTTTTTTCATCAATACGTATCCTATCTACTATTGCATGTACTTCATCGATATCTTCCCTTTAGGGGAGAGTAAAAAACATACATAGAACAGTAGATTACAGAATGAGATGCATGGAGAACTTGCCCGCTCTCTTTTGTATATTTATTTTCTATATGTTCTAAATCAATTCAACTCTAAGGGTATATACACATGTACATGTATATGATATAAGCCATATCATATATATTTGAAAATTCCAAATAGTATTTACAAATGATCGGTTCTTGATGAAAAAATAACTTGTGAGCTATTTTCAGACATGATCATAATGCTTACAGCAAAAGAATTCAAAACGCTACACAGAGCGGGATTTACTATTAACTATTTTCCTTCTGTGAAATCTCTCGAGGCCATGAGTTAACGCAAGGCAATTATTGATGAAGATACATTCTCGTTTTTCCCAAGGCTCTGTTGAACGTAAAACTCCTTAAAATACCCTTAGGGAACCCCCAGATCCGTCCAAATGCTTTCCCTGTGCAAAATTGGTTTCTTTTGAATTTGAAGCAGCAAATGTCACACAGATCATTATTAATCTGTTGTCAATTTAGCCAGACTACCAAAACCAGGCCTAGTTTTATCATATTGCTCATTTCTTGGTTCTAAACGAAATAGAGCCAATTATTCTTGGTGAAGAAATCATTTTCCTCGCTGATTAGCCAGGTGCTTTGCGAGGGCAGTTTACAAGCTGTCAACTCACACCCATCATAAACTACTGACAAGATAATAAGAGAGGATCTCCTCATTAGCAGACAATACCAACAACCAGTCTGAAATATATATCAAGACTAATTGTAACCCTGTTGTCTTTATGCTTCAATGTTAACTGTGATTTACAGGCAGTTTCATTGTTTGTTTGGCTGGTTGGAGTTAAACGCCGCGATCAGAGGTATCACCAATATGACGGCGTGCCAGGCCAATGGGTGGAGGAAACCCCTCTAGGTGCTTTGGCAACATAAAGAACAAAACAGGACAAGGACAGAAAAAAACAAAACAGGACCAAAAAAAATCTACTTCCTGATGCCCCTCAGCTCAGAGAGCTTCAGGAAGCTCCCATCCAATTTACTGGAGGAATTACATTATGTGTAATTCACATTATAACTTTGCATTCATATTATAACTTTGGAACACAAGGCTATATGGATAACAAACATCAAATCTTTTTTATAAGTTCAACGTTTCACTGTAAATACTAACACCGTTGTCTAGCATAATAAATAACAGTGTTATCACTCCACCAAAAAGTTGCTCTTATGATAAAGAAAAGATATTGCTACATGTACACAATGTATCTGTAAAAGCCTTATTGCTCTATGTTATTCACAGCACATAAATGCCACTTAAGTACATGTAAGTCATATTAGTCCTGTCTGTGTTCATCTTTACCAGGCATTTATGGTATGGTACATCAACATTTGTAAAACATACATGTAAGACTTGCAATACAAGAGTTTAGAGTTATGACATTATGGCATCAGAGTGAAGGCCGATTTCCACTGAATACGACAACCGCAACCGTAACCGCAACTGCATCGTCGAGAAAATAGAAGTTACTTATTCTATAGTACCATTCCCACTGCGGACGTCATGTCAGAACCATCAACTTCTGGTTAAATGCAGCGGTTGCGGTTACGGTTGCGGTTATCGTATTCGGTAGAAATCGGCCTTGAGTCTAAGTGGCGTCTCTTTACGAAATGAAATTGTCACCTTACTGTAAGGTCACAGGTGGGGTCAATTTGCGATTTTAATAATGGGCTTTGTATGCATGCAATATTGAAGATTATGAAATAAAAGTTCCTAAATTGTTATGATATGGGGTTTTCTATACATGTAGCAAGGGGATATTATACTTTGCAAAAGTAAAACTTTTACAACAATAATTTTCAGTAAACAGACATACCACAATGTTAAAGTATAGGCAGTTTGCGAACCTTGCTGTTAAGTCACGAGGTCATTTCCCAATGAACATCATTCTGTTGTTGTAACGTCATAACCGAAAGTCCGGCATTCATGTCACCTTCTATTCATTTTACTTGTGACATTAATGCAAACATTGATGCAAACACTACCCTTGTTTTCAAGAATAATAAAATAGATATTATTCTTACATGTGTACTTGTTAACTCATTATTTATACCTTGCTACATGTATACTGTCATCTGTTTTATACCCCTACACAGCTCAGTCTGCAGAATATTCTGAATTATAATCTGCTCTAACTACATGTAACAAAGTGTTATCCCTAAATAACAAAAAATACTATTATAACAAGATGTTGTTCGTCTTGTTTTATTTTGAGAATAACTTTTTAATATTGATATATTATAGTATTATAAAATATACATGTAATAATAATGTTTGATTTATAAAATTACATTTTTAAGCTTATTTTTTTTAATTCACAAATTTTTTTTATTTAATCTTCAGGTAAAATTTGTATTTAAATTTTGTTCATGTTTGGTGTGAATAGGTACCTAATGTCATTTTAAATCATCTGCTCTTAGTCTGAAATATTTTTGTTATGTTCCATGAGCATAAAAGCACAAAGTTGCAATATTGGAAAAAATATCTAGCAGTAGTATTATTAAAGCAAGCTTAAGTATGATTACTTGCACACAAAATTCCAAAATACCCTGTGTTAAACTGTAATGTATTAAAAGCGTGCAGTAGAGGATTTCAAATAAACATAAAAGTACATTTTAGTATGATTATGTCTGTCAAACGAGCGAAAGCATCAGGTTATCACAGCTTTAGAGCTCACAGAAGCCATATTTTACTTAGGTTTCCTCTTTTTTATATTCTAAGAAATGAAATATTGACGAAATCCCATTGTAAAAAAAAAAAATTCCAAGAATCCCAATACTGGCCATATTTTCAATGGGGTTGGCCAGCAGTTAAAAAGGGAGATAAATGTGTTGCTCAAATATCTGGCAGTGCAGGGCTCGAAATGGCAGTCTGCAAATAGCCAAAAGCAGGCCATATTTAAGTCTAGGCAGTTACATCAAAAATGGCCTGCTCAAGCCAAAATGTTACAAAAAATAGCAGGTCATTCTTTTCCAGTGATGTGCCTCAGAGAAGCTGTAAAATGTAAATTAATTAAAACACAAACTTTAAATCTTGTAACAACGACTGATCAACTGTTCGGTAAATACATGATGCATCAATCAAACTGTAGCTCCCTGTCACTCACTAGACCCAAAGTAGGAATAGGTAAACAATTATCTGAACATCTTCAGGTGACACTAAAGGTCAACTCCTCAATTGACTTAATTTCAAAGTCTGTATCATGCGTACTGTGGAGCGAATCACCATAGCCATCACCGGCAACATCAAAGACAGAACAGGTTTAAAAAAAACATGACATTGCAACAAATCAGTTACCTGTGCCCCTTAGCACTCGTGCATCAAGAAACTCCCACCAAACACGAAACAAAATAATTAAATATAGATGTAAGGACATAGTGTTGCCCTTCTCTCAATCAAAGTTCAGTAAATATACATCAACTTAATAATTGAAATGTTCCCTAAATGCATAACCACACACGCCTCTGTGCTAATTCGGGTATTAGACTCTATATATTATTTTTTATATTATTTATCTATGGAGCAATAATAAAAAATTAAAAAATAGTTTGTGGAAAAATTGTGAAATGTTTAACTACATGTATTTCTACTTCATATTGCCTCTAAATTAAATATTTACTTCTTGTCTTTATTTATTTGCAGGTTATTTCCCTTTGGACCCATACATCTGTGTATTGTGGCTGACGAGTGATGTGCTAATGTGTACAGCCTCTATCTGGCATATGTGTACGATGTCCATGGATAGGTATCTAACGCTGAAATACCCAATGAAATATGGTCGGAACAAAACTAAGACCATGGTTGGAATCAAGATATTATTTGTGTGGGTGATTTCTATAGGAGTAAGCAGTCCTTTGTGCATTCTAGGATTTATAGATATAGATAATGTTTTTCAGGAAGGTTTCTGCGTCCCCACAATATCCCATTTTGTGATTTATGGATCAATGTTTGCTTTTTATGTGCCTCTCCTCATCATGATTGTTACCTATGTACTAACAATAAGGATCTTATACCAAAATCAAGAACTGATGAAAAAAATCCAGCGCTCAGACTTGCGTCCATGCTTTAGGAGCCATAGCCCAAGTACTTTCCACACCCGAAGAAATAGTCCGCATGTTCTAAGTCCTCCCAGCAATGAAGGTTCTAGCAAAAATGCTTGGAATAGTCACGCAGCAACAGACGAAAGTGTTTTTGTGTCATCTGCCAATAGTGACGCTGACAAAAATCCTGATGAAACTGAAGGGTTGGCTTGTGGCAGTAATAGTCTGTCTCCTCCAAAACACTGGGTAGAACAAAAGGCAGCTTCTTACACCTGTCTTAAAACATTCAGCTTGTCCGAGAAAGAATTTATTGTCTGCGATACAAGGAGTCAAGAATGGCTGCCTAAACATTCAGCGGAAAACGGTCGAAACAAACAGAAAATGGTGAAAAGCTTTTTAGACGTCATGGCTAGTCCACGATCAGAACAAACCAGCAGAATGACATTAGATGTCCCAAGATCGCCTTCATTTACAAACAGACTTCAACGATCTGATAAGAAAAAATGTTCGTCAGATGTGGGCGAGTCCACCAAGTTAATGCCGCCACGATCTCCAGCTAACATGGGCAGGAAATCACACAGTGCATCAGTCATAGATGACCAGCTTCACCAAATAGAACGAGAAATGGACTTGTGTCTGAAGAGTCCACTTTTAGTTGATAAAAATGGTCACACAATAGCTTTAGCAGACAAGACAGGGCGTCGGTCTATATTTAAAAACGAGCGCCATGCAAAACTGTTTCTAGATTCAGGAGAATCAGAAGACGATTCGTCCTCCAATGATCTCATTTCAATTCAACTTCACCCTGAAACATTCTACCTCTACAGACTAGACCTCAAGAAAACATCCCCATCCAAGAAGAAAACATCACCATCCGAGAAGAAAACATCACCATCCAAGAAGAAAAAGGAAGCAGAGACAGTATTCCAGAACGGAAATGTAGTAAGAGCTAACAAAAGTCAAGCTGATACAGAATTTGAATGTCATAAGGCCAGCGCAGAACACCATCCAATACTACGCAGAAAGAAAAGTGTAACGCAAAAAATGAGAGAAAAGTTACATCTAAACAAAGCCACAGAGGATATTAAAAGGACACTTATACATCTTCTTCCAAAGAAAACTGCCACCAATGAAAAAAAGGCATCTAAAGTTCTTGGAATAATTTTTGCAGTTTTTGTGATTTTGTGGACACCTTTTTTCATTGTGAATGTAGTATCAGGCTTTTGTCCAACCTGTATGACTGCTATAACCCCGGAAATCATGTCCACATTTTTGTGGATGGGCTATGTGGCTTCCTTGGCTAATCCCATTATTTATACCATGTTTAATACAGCATTTCGTAGGGCGTTTGTTAAAATCCTGACCTGCCAATGGCGCATAGGACGTCCACGTCGACCTGAAAGTGTCATGATGACATTAGCTGCAACATGGCAGAGTGACCGTAGACATACCGTGACGCTTGTATTAAAAGATGAGCATAGGAGATAACATTATCAGATATAGGGACTTCTTTAATAGTGACAAAAACTCATATACATGCTGAAAACCTGTTGAGTTATATGTTAACATTGCTGATAAAATCAAATCAAAAACGATACATTTTGGGGGGGGCATTAAAACAAATGTGCATGTGATTACTGTGGAATTTATTATAATTGTGCTAGTAAACCCAATTATTATTCAATTTTATTTTCTTCGCATTTTGAAAAAGTTGAAATTTTATAACGGTCAATAACAGAGATTTATGAGTGATATTACTTTATCTGCTTATCATCTTTCTATAAACCTTGTGATTGTCAGTTTTCAGTGATAAATGGATTAATGGTTACCATTATTATTTCTGAATAAAATATCAGAAAAATCTTTAATGGCTTTTTGACAATCTGCCTGTCACCTAAATTAGCTTCTTTTAATAAAAAAAAAACTGCTATTAAAATGAAACTTTTGAGTGTTGAGTTTATAGCAGTGTTGTCATGCAGGTATATTGTGTTTTCTTTAAGGTGAAACAAATCTGTTTGAAACGTTGATGGTTAATCATCGTACTCAAGGGTATTTCACTTATACTTGTATGGTGACGTTACATAGCCAGTGTTCAGTGGAAATTGTAAAACAAAGACGAAACCTTAGAAAACCACACTGGATTGAATCTATATGGTAGACATATACTTTAGATTCAACGTTGGTTGATCATTGATTGAATGGTGTCATGCCTTGCTCAGGGATATTTCACCTGTATGACAGGGTGCCTGTCAAATATGCGGACGGAACCATCTTTGAAATCTCTGACAACTTTAAAGACAGCTTTCTGCTGCCCTTCAGCTCGGAGAGAGCCAGGGTAAATGGTACATGTTGAATGGTAGAGGTGAAGAGCCAGTGTCCATCCATGCCAATAGTGTTATAAGGATTGATTATTGCTTGTTGTTAAACTTTAACTCCATATTCAGACCTTATTTCAAGAAAACAAAACCAAGAAAATGTGAAGTGTAATATAGGAATATCACAAACTGGGTGGCGCTGCAATATTTTATTGTCAAAGTGAGACGATCTGTTCTTTACATTCTAAATCACAACATCAGCACACTTAAACGTCATCACTGGTGCCTCACTTTGGGCAATAACATTTATAGTGCAACAATTAAAACATCACTAGTTACGTCAAAATGGTAGATCACCTCGTTGTTGTTCCGTCAATGGCGCTTTTGTGATATTTGTCGATTCTGTATGTTCCTCCAGTTATTTACAACAACCAATAGAGGGTAGTTAGTAATGGGTAGCTTCCATCAAACAGAATTACATAATTAAGTTATTTTGTTTTTATTTTATTAGGGTTTTACGCCATACTTAAGCTGATTAACAAATACCATGCTGTGTCTGCTTAATTGGTGGAGAAACCATACTCAATTCCACTGGCAGCTAACAATTGAACTATGCCAACCCAATGGATGCATGAACAAATTCTCCCACACATCTCTGCAACATAGACAGACTGATTGAGGTTCAACACTGCGCTCAGGGGTTTTGTTTGTTTGTTTGGTGTTTAATGTCGTACTAAGGGGTATTTCACCTATAATAGGACGACTGATCATTCACTTCTTCGACAATCCTACTTGATATGGTGGAAAACCGGGAAGGAAACCACGGAAAAACCACCCCCACTATAGCCGAAGTCACCT
>JAVFBY010266761.1:0-10512 GCA_034781015.1 Tonicella lineata
CAAACGATACACATTCAGACATATTCTACTTATTGTATTTTAACAAACGATAAACATTCAGACATATTCTACTTATTATATTTTAACAAACGATACACATTCAGACAGTTTTCTAAGGGGAAGCTATTTCAGTCCGGGAAGTATTGCGCGAAACTAATAGCTTGAGATGGTACCTACACTGTATTTGCACTGTAGGCCTACCAGAAATACAAAAACGAAAATATCGTGTTGACGACAATACATTTACCAGTTTCTTTAAATAGTTGTCTTGCCCTCTCATGGGTATAGCTCTTGTGGCGACATTGCATTCTCAGTTGAAAAGGACGAGAAAAATAACCCCTTCTAAAACTGTAAATTGGTTAATTGTTTGATTGGGGTTTTACGTTCACTCATATGTGATGACACGATGGGTGAAGCCTCAATGAATTGATTGATTGGGGTTTAACGCCATACTAAGGGGATATTTCACATATATGATGGCGTGCCAGCCCCATCACTGGAGGAAACCTCTGTTCACGTCACTGGAAGCCTCATGGAAACCACCCTCGCCGTTACTACAGTAGGCTACTACAGACACTAAACAAGGATGGTAATTGATAAAAAAGACGAACACAGTGCCGAATGCATGGTACAGAAGATATATTGAGAAAGTTGCAGTTGAAGCCATAACAAAAAATCGGCTTCGTCTTGCCCCGTAGTTGAGTAGCTCATTTTTCCTTTTGTTTCTTTTCACAATATTACGACCATGCAGGGCTCCCGCATTAACAAGTGAAATGAGTCTGAGTGGGCCCAGATATAACTCACAAATTAATGTGTTTGTAGTTTGAGTTATACCGAAAATCTGGTTCTGGCATATATATATATTTATATAAATGCAGAACAAAAATTGTGACATGCCTCTACCGGGGATTGAACCCGTGACCTTTGGCTAACAGGGCACTCTAGCGACTGAGCTATAGAGGACGTCGATAGAGCAATCTCAAAGTTCACCCAAGTAAATGCTGTATTTCTTTTTCTACATAAGGCACTGACACAGAGACGCCGACGCAGCATCTTTTCTTCTAGATATTACTAAAAAATGTGTTTGTATATATATTTTTATATACATAAGTGAAATGAGCCTGAGTAGACCCAGCATTGTCAAACAAAAGTTGTGCCATAAAAATGTATATGATAAAAGAAATATACAATGGCATTGTTCTCATTTAATCTTTTGGCATGAAGTTTTACCTTCAGGGACACCGTTCAAAGGTCTTCCAGGTGAATGCTTGTTTTCATCAGTCAAGGCCCCTAGCACTCGAAGGAAGTATTTTTTATGATCGTCCTGTGGCAAGCTTCTCCAGGCTTCCTTCAGATGGATATCCAACTCGCCAGGTTTACCGAGGTGTAGCCGCTGGACTTCCCAACCTTTGTCACTGAAATTGCAATACCAGTTTTAATTCACGCATTTCTGAGGTGCCCGACCTTTAACCTTGCGTTGTATACTCAGCCCACAAAACCCGGAGGCGTGTACAAAAGGCCGAGCGCCGCATGACGCTCGTTTTTATTCGATAGACTCAGCTATTGAATAGAAACGAGTGCTAGAGGACGCTCGGCCTATTGGACACGCCTATGTGTGGGTTTTCTCATTTCGAATTCTCTTATATAACTTTGTTTTGTTAGAATGTCGTCATGAGTTAAGCCCATCCCCTCCTCGCTCTTCATTTCAACTTTGGAGTACCCATTCCGGGTATAATGTTAAAAATCATTGTAAAACGTTTCGATCACATGTCAGTATTTCAGCCCAGCCCTATTGTAGCTTGAATGTGTTCAGACGTCACTTTCATGAGAGAAGAAGTTAGCCAACTTGTAGGCATACATGTAAGTGTATAGTTAGATCGACTGTCGCGTTATTTCCACGACCTGGGTTCGATTTTTTCGTTCAGTGCATGTAAACTATTATAGGGTCCGAGTCTAGACGGGGGCCCATATAGGCCTACCCTTCAAAAGTCTATTGCATTTCACCCTACTACCCAAGTATGTTTAAAGAAATAGAAACACCCCTATATGCAATTTGAGCTATTTATGGTCATTTCATTGAGGTCTGAGTGATTATTTATAGTTGAATATATGATTTACTGACTGACTGACAGGCAATCAAACGACCAATTTGCATTGATCGATTGATTGATTGATGCTAACTCGTATTGATCGATTGATTGATTCATGATCACTGCATTTAAATTGATTCCTTAATTGGTTGATTACAATGATTATATTATTGGCTGATTGGTGGAATGTGCGTCGTCCTATAACTTGATTGGTTGATTGATTGAAACAAATTTATTAATGGACAGTTTGATAAAACAATACGTCTAATATACCGTTTCAAGAAACATTACGATTATTTGTCCGCTTGGTTAAACAATACGATTAATTAAACGTTTATGAGATAATACGATTTCTTGTCCGTTTGATGAAACAATACGATTAATTGACCGTTTGAAGAAACAATACGATTTATTGTCCGTTTGAAGAAACAATACGATTTATTGTCCGTTTGATGAAACAATACGATTAATTGTCCATTTGAAGAAACGGTATGATTAATTGTCCGCTTGGTGAAACAATACGATTAATTGACCGTTTGAAGAAACAATACGATTAATTGTCCGCTTGATGAAACAATACGGTTAATTGACCCTTCGATGCAAAAATACTATTTATTGTCGGTTTGATGAAACAGTAAGATTAATTGGCCGTTTGATGAAACAATACGATTAATTGACCGTTTGATATAACAAACCATTCGTTGGCCGTTTGTGGAAACGATACGACTAATCATCCATATTTGATTAAACACAGTGGGTAATTATTTAAACAGTTTGATCACTATCAGACCTATGAATATGATTAATTAACCGTTTGATTGAGTGTTTTGCAGTCGATTGACTACTAAGCCTACCTTTTCCAGAGCGTGAATGCATGGTCAGACAATTCCTCATTTCGCATCAAGTCTTCTACATTTAAAATTGTTCGTGGCCCTGATTTAGGCTTCTTTAACTTCTTCTGTCGCGTTACGTTCCTGAAATGAGAATACAGTAGAATGAGAATTTGACAAGAAATAATAAAATTTATGTGTGTTCCACGCTGAATGTAGTGATCCGATTGGCTGATGGAGTATAAATTTTCACGTTCATACTTCAATAAACCCCAAAAATGTTTAAGCCACGGCCACATACCGGACTACTTTAATCTAAAAATAGCAGCTTGCATGACTGTCATTATATTATTTTGCGCCTGTTTATTTACAAAATATCAAAGCTACACATTCTCAATAATTAAGTTCAACACAAATACTGTAACTATTCCGTATTATTCCGATCTAATTATAAGGATTGACTAAGAATTCCCCCCCCGTTCATTGGAGTATGATCGTAAAAACCGAGGTGCACACTTTTGCATGAACCGCTACGCGGATTCATACAGTGTGCACCTCGGGTTTTCCGTTCATACTCCAATGAACGTGAAAAAAAAAATTGACGCGGTTCATACAGAAGTGTGCAACTCGGTTTTAACTTTCATACTCCAATAAACGTGAAAAAAATTGAAGTCAATCCTTAAATTATAAAACACAGCCACATCGTCAAGTATAATAATGTACACTTACATTGTAAAGTTTATAAATACACAGACGCATCGTCAAGTTTAATATGAAATATTCAGTCACATCGCCAAGTTCAATCATGATCACAACTTCAAACCTACTAAATACTCAATCACACCGTCAAGATTAGTAATTTACAGTCACATGATCACATCGTCAGTTTTAATAATACAGTCACATGATCACATCGTCAAGTTTAGTGATATTCAGTCACATCGTCAAGTTTTTATAATACACAGTCACATTATCACATCGCCAAGTCTGTTAATACTGTCACATGATCACATAGTCAAGATTAGTAATTTACAGGCACAGGATCACATCGCCAAGGTTAATAATACAAAGTCACATGATCACAAGGTCAAGCCTACTAATACAATCACATCGTCAAGAGTAGTTATTTACAGTCACATGATCAGAACTCCAAGTTTAATAATACACAGTCACATCTTTATGATCGCCTATCAACATTTGTTCTCGGTTAAGCGAGACAAATATTTGCTCAGGGGCTCGTTTTACGAAGCTAGCGTAGCGTACGTTCATCGAAAATGTCATGACGACACAATGCCTTACTGCTGGACGCCATGGTAATTACATAGGACGTAAGCCACATGTACTAACCCTTTGTAAAACAGGGCCCCAATCAATATTGCTCCCGGTTGCGTGCGTCAAGAATATGCATAAGAACGCATTTTATTAAATTTGAAAACAAATTAAACTAGTTACAGTATTAGACTTTAGCCGGACGTTGACTTTTTTTCTGACTTCAAGTAACATATTAATACATATCAATACAAACTTGTTGTTAACTTCAAAAGATGAGGATAGAACTGCGATAAACTTTACATGCATGTATATCCCTAATGAAATAATTTTGAATCGTTTAGAAATTTACCATAAAACAGTACTTATGTTATTAAGAGAAAACACTTTTTAGTAAGGACAGATTCTAACTCAGTCAAATTTGCAGACTGAGCCCTGTCCGGGAATCGAACCGACGAACTCCAGACAGTCACCGAATAGGAATCACCAGTGGAAAAAGGGAGATAACTATGTCACCCATATAACAGCCAATGCCATTTATCTCATTGGCTAACAATAATATCATGATATGAATATTCAATTTAATACTATGTTACAAGGGGGACAAAGTTATCTTCCTTTTTAGCCCCTGGCGATCCCCATTAAAGTAAGACCAGTTTGCTGTGTTGTTTAGGTGGCCTGGATTTCCTGCTGCTTTGATTCCCGTGCCTAGCTCAGCCTCTAAACTTTCCTGGGACCGATTCCACAAAGCAATTTATGACTTAAGTCATAATGCTAAATTCAATTTTGTTGAAATATGTGTGCAAAATGTCATACAGATATAATTTTAATATATACCATTATGTCATCACGAAAATAAATCCCAAATATTAAATGTCAAAATTCAAAAGTAGGTAATTTAGGTCGATTTTAAGAATTTTACTTAAGTGTTAAACTGCTTTGTGGAATCGGCCCCAGAACTGGAATCTGTTCTAACTTAGAAAGTGTTATCACTGAATTAAGGAAATTACTAGAGATTTTTATTATAAAATCCACCCAAGCCGAATTGCCATGGACTTTTCATGAATGTTGAAACAATACAATATACGTACCCTTTGGATTTAGAATGACTTTTAGATGGTGTCTGCGACCCACTCGGTCCTGAATCGTCGTCTAAATCTTTCGAAAGCTGCAACGATGCGATTGCGAGACTTTGTGATGTTCTGTGAATGCGCATTTTTAATGGACTGCGAACTTGTATTGCCGTGAATTCACTGACTTCCAGTTTTGATTTTTTTCCTTTGTCAAAAGTGTGCTTTGTCGAGTTCATTTTTGATTTTACACTACCGCTCTTACCCATGTCGAGGTCACCGGATCCCGAGACCAGGGGATCAGTCCATTTCCCCTTTAACTTGACTTTTGTTGAATTTCGTATTTTTAACTTTTTTAAACGCAGTCTGTCTTTGTTTGTTTCGTAAGATTTGCTCGGAAAATGGCTACCAGAATCACTGAATTCATTATTCCTTTCAACGCAAATTGCACTGCGCTGTTGGTGTTCATTAGCAGATGTGTTCCTTTTAATTGTTGATTTTCTTTGTACAACTTTTTTATTTTTTGTTTCCTTGTCTTTTTTGTCGTCTTCTTTGTCAGTTTCAACCAGTTCCTTTTCAACCACAAAAAAGTGTTCTTTGTCTGTTTTGCTGTTTGGAACGATGTTGCTCTTTGGAGGGTTCTTTGTTTCGGATGTCTCTACTTCCGAAGGCTCCTTCCTATCTGCTGAACCAGATAATGGCTTGTCTTTGATATTCACGACCTCATCTTTAAAAAGCAGTGGGGAATATTCTTCCAATTCCGTTATCGATTTATTTAAAGAATTCCGTTCTGTTTTTGGGCTAGTCCTTTTACGCTTAGTCGGAACAAAGAAGTCGTCAAACCTTTTGGGAGTTGACGCATTACTCCTTGCCTGTAGACGAGAACTCCTTTTTGGGGTGAAACTTTCGCCTTTTAATGGTTGTGGAGAAGTGTACGCCTTGTTCACAACATCGTGTTCATTTGCTTGCTTTACTTCTACAGCTGCCATTTGTCGCTCTATATATTGTTTGCAGTTAGTACTCATAGGAGGAGCGCGCTCCGACCAAGTGTTGCATGACATGGCTGTAAGACTTTTTGGTACTTTCGATCTGTTTTTTGGGATGTTAAGTGAAAAAGTGTTTGAATTCACGTCAGGTGAAACTCTGTCCCTTGGATTGGTTTTATTTGATATTTGTTCATTATCTGATTCCGTCATTTTAAAGTCGGACATGTCATCGATGTCTGTATCTAAACACTTCCTCTCGACCGGAGCTTTAATGTGTCTTGACACAACACTGGTTACTTCGTGTAGTTTTGGTATTACACATGCCTGAGTACCATGCTGGCTTTCTGATCTTTGGTGTATTTTAGTGCCGCAAGCTGCATAAGACACATCATTATTTTCATTAGAGGGACTAACAAATTGAGCTACAACTTTCCTGTCAGTTTTTTCAAATAACTTGTCGATTCCCGTGTCGCACGATTTGTTGAAATTCATGTTCTTTAATTCGTCACTTTTGATTATGTAAGTAGCACATTTTCCCGTACTGTCAAATTGATTCGGAAGTTGTTCTTCTGATGGATGTGCTCTATTTGGTTTGATATGTTTTGCAGATCTATTAAATTTGTTAGGGTTAGCTGTTTGCTCATCGTTCGGTTTGTCAACAGCACCATTAAGGTCTCTCGTGTGTGGAGTGTCTTTTCCAGTAGTCACCATTGCCTCTTTGTCATTGTGACTGCCACTAACTGGTCGTATTTCGTTGGCTCTGCCACAGTGCGTCTCGTGAGATTCTGGTGGCGTATTGGTCTGTGTTCTGATTTCGCCAGACAAGACTTCGCTATCTGCTTGATTGTTGCGGCTATCAGCGCATAATACTGCTGTGTTTATACTGCAAACATTTATTCGTTGATCAATAGTTTTACATTGTAAAAGCCCACTTTCGATTTCTGCCTTCTTTATATGTACACTGACCAATTGTGTCCCTAGTATTTTCTTTCCAGGTATTTCCGTTGCTTGATTTTCATGCTCATCGAAACTTTCCTTTAAGGATGTAGGGGATGTTACTGTTACAGGAGACCGTGCATATACCGTGGCAGTCTTTGGCGTTGCTATCAATGACACTAGGTTAGAGGATTGTTTGTACTTGATTTTCATTAATTGTCCCGGCATGAGCTTACTTGGTTTCTTCGTCAATGTATCTGCCATATAATTTGTTTTACCTGGATGTTTTGCTGTCCTATTCCCTAAACTATGGATATTTTGAGTACTTGCTGTTGAACAACTTTTCTTTTTATCACTGGACTTTACAGGCAAAGTTTTTTCATCTAGAGCTGGGGTGTCAACAGTGCTTAGACTGCTTACCTCAGAATATTTGGACTCCGGTAATCTATGTTTAGTCCCATCTGCGGTTATTTTACGCTCTGTTTCATTCTCCTCGGCAGATGTGCTCTCTGATTTGATTAAGTTCCCGTACTCACAAGTAGTTTCTTGGACAGATGGTGTATCTGTACCCTGATTCACTGATAAGGTGCATTGTGTTTCACCTAATGTCCCGTTTGAATTACTCTTTACTAGAGATACATGAGGGACATTTGGCGAACTGGTGTTTGATATCTGAGTTTCCGTTTGAGAATTTGAAACAATACTCGATTTACGGCCACATTCCGAAGTTTCTTTTAAATTTCTTCGTGAGTTACGTGTCGCCGTCTTCTGTTCATTTTGTTCTTTGTTTGTTTTGATTCCATCGATTTGTTTTATAGTAACACAGTTATTGTGTATTCTTGCGCACATATCGACCGTATTAGATTTTTGTGGTGCATCATTACCTTTAGATTCGTGAGAATCTGTGTTGTTTTCAATCTGCGATTGTTCTTTTAGAAAAAGAACTGTTTTATTTAGGCCGACTTGAGATTTTGTTCCGCTCCAACATTCGTCAGTGTCAACAGGTTTGGTTTTGTCAGGAGTAGATAGCCACAGAGAATGTCTCGTTACCCTGACGGTATCATTACTGCCGGGGATACTAACCAATGTTCTTGTCGGAGTTTTTCGAATTGTTGACAAAGCATCCACATGATGTCTTGTTACGTTTGATGCACTTTTCCCATCCTCTGTTGTAACATTTGTAACCTCTGTTGTATTGCCACTTTCAAGTGCAATGTTCTCTTTACAACCAATGGGTTTAAAAACACTGTCACTAACTTTATCTTGAGCTTGGCTAGTGGGTAAGTTGCTAACAGTCTTTCTTTTGTCTTCAAAATCAAGACTCTTACGCGCGTTATTTTGGGATCTTACACTCTGTCTTCCCACACTAGGTGTACTAACAACCGATGGGGAAATATCGGGAGCAGTTAATTTGGAAATAGAATTTGAACGCGACCTAGTTCTGGGTTGTACAGTGTCGTTAACCAGGGGTGTTGCACACTTTAATCTTGTCCTGTTTGATTTGAACGGGGTCAATAATTCCTGCAGTTGTGATGGAGATTTGCTCGTAAGTTGAGGTTTGGGAGAAGACAACCGCGGTCGACCACGTCCTCTTTTCCCACTACTGTTTACATAGTCCGAAGCCTTTTCAAATTGCGATAAAGGCGGAGTGAAAATCCCAGAGTGAGCTTCCTCATGTTTAACAGTTGCTGGGGATTTTGTTACAATACTTTTTTGATTCTTTTTGGAAGACAGCCGTGGGCGACCACGTCCTCTTTTGCCACTACTGGTCTCAGAATCCAGACATGTCTCAAATTGCGGTGAAGTGGGAGAAGAGTTCCCAGACTGACATGTTGTTTGATTCGACATTAATTCAATATGAGCATTCAAACCTTTGGGAAGTGTCTTAATTGATGGACTTGTCGTCGTGTTCTGTACAATGTCAGCACACTTGTACGGTGTTGAATTTCTTGTAAACTTCTCATTAGGAAATTCTGCTTCACTTTTGAATCCAATGTCGAACTTTTGTCTTTTTCGAAGAGGACTCTGATTTGCCAAGCTTGTTTTTTGCTGTACTATAGTGAAATCTGGACAGTTGATCCTGCTATTTGTTGAGTTAGCTGTGGATGCGTTCCAGCCATTGGATCCGGGATGTTCTATATCTTTGATTGGAGACATCTTGCGTTGGACCGAGCTGTGGCGTCGCTTCGGCATCATGTATCTTATCGGTTAGATTATTCTAATAAACTCACCAACTTTGATTTACATAATAGATATATGTATATGCGATTATAACATGTTGTGTTGTAGCAAACGGCATATCTGTCGGCGTATCGACGCCTTCTCATGAAAACGTCACGTTATTATGACGTAATAATGCTATGACTCAATATTCTTAGATGTTGCGTCATGTGTGACGTTTGTTTACATTGGTTTTCCAGATCGCTGTTACCACTACGTCAAGAGTTTCGCATCAGCTTAACGTCATTACGTTTGTGACGTTGCAGTTTCTATAGTTGCATACAGCAGGAAAGTTGCTCTTGGGCCGGTTGTTTAAAGCGTTGTTAACTTAACGGCCAGTTAGAGGACGTTGCGTAACAATGGATAACTATTGTTGCATGCAGTCAATTTCTGTGTTACGCAACGTCCTCTAACCAGAGAGCTTTGAACAACCGGCCCCAGATGGGCTTGGTTAAGCCTAATTTACAGAGGATAGGACGCGAGAGCCGCGCAACACGGTTAAAACACACACACAAAAAAAGTTTCTTGTTAAATAGTACACGCCACATATTCGCGCCGCCCCGCCTCCAGTTTGAGCTGTATTGCATAATACGTTGTGCTGTGTTGCTTAACCAAGCGGCGCGACTGTCGCGTCTCGTCCTGCTGTTTAGACTATGTATACATTATCAACAACGTTGGTGCTGACATAGCAAGAGAAGAGGCGTTCAAGTGCATGTCGCTAACCTCCTACAAGTCTGGACGCTCATAAACAGCTTATTTATACGGAAGCTCGGGATGCCTGACGCAGTATAAGAAAAAAAAGGTAATGGATGCTGAAACTTTAAAATGGATATTCATCACAGGAGTGGATGCCCCGCGATGAGGATGAGGAGAATGGTATAACTCCACCTCTCAATGTATTCGGCATTTTCGGATAAACAATTTCGGGCAGGGATTCCAGCATGTAAGATCACTGATTGGAAACGAATCTAGCACATCTAATATATATGACACATAGGCCTACCCCAGCAGATGCGCTTTGAAATAGTCTAAAAATTGTTTATTTCTTCTCTCTGTTTTTTATTCCAGTGATTGTATTATTGAAGTTTTGGTATGGGTGTGGGATGTGGGG
>JAVFBY010266872.1:0-10186 GCA_034781015.1 Tonicella lineata
TTTTATTTGGTGGATTTTTTACTCAAATGGAATGTGCGCTTTTTTCAATGTTTTGCTCTGTAACGTTACTCTTCCACATTGAGTACTTTATCAGCGACTGTAACTATATCACGACATGACTTGACAATAAAGTCACGCCTGTGACATACAGGATCGAACAGTGTACCCAAGACTGAGGCTACACTGAAAGAGTCTATTGGAGGGAAATAAACTCCATGCAAAATTGTTAAGTTGTTCCACACTTTTACTTGCTTAAATCTGTAGTAAAGAAATTGCCCATTGACGGTGACTTCATCTGTATAACTACTTGGATAGCTGGGTCTAGTGCTGACTGCCAAAACGATTCACTATTTTCCTTTTCGAATATTCGCCAGCAATCTTCGAATAGTATTCAAATATCCGTCCAGCAAGGTTATTGTCGTTGTTGTACATGCAGAAAATTGTACCCTCTTAAACATGTAACGCAACCTCCCTATTATTTTCACGAGAAACGTATGTAAAGGCATGGCTTTATTTTTCATGAAGATAAGTTAAATAACTTCCAAAAACTTTGTTTGCGATCATGACTCTCAAATTCCACTAAAGTATTGCGTTTAACTGTGCGATTGGCAATGATCTTTTACATCAGGCTGTAAAGGTAGGAATCTCGCTGACATCAACCTGCAAGAGTTGCCTCTCTTTACTTTGGATAATCAAAAACGATGTTTTGCACGAAAATCTTTTTGTCTCATCTTCAACCATGTCAGCTCTCAAAACAGATATATGCTAAATTCTATAATAAGGAGGTTTGTACTGTGTTTTAGGGTGCCTCATGTCTGTCTCAACCACAAGTCAAATATATAAAAATAATCGTATAAAACAGATGCACTGTGTTTCTGTCAAGTCCTCATAGCTGGAGCTGTATCATGCAAACCTTTTTAGAAATCTGAAAGCAGGTCGCATAAAGAAAGAATGACTTGGCTGCGTAAATTCTTACCAAATTAGGTTTAACAAAAATATGTAAATAAAAGGTCAGTGATATAATAAATGTTCCCTAAAAATGACTTGTCTTTGTTACAGAAAAAGCATATGGAAGAATAAGCCAGATATGTGTAGACAAATATCCGCCCTGGGCAGACTTATACCAATAACTTGTGCTCCACAAATATCCAAATACTAAATTATACTACGAATATCTTTGATTTACTATTCGTTCGTGAATATCCGGTTGTTCGTTTTAGCACTAGCCGAGCCATAACATAGAGTCAAAATGTGCTCTAAGTAAAAATGTATGACAATTGATTGTTGTTCTTACCTTCTGTTGAGCTTTTTCCTCTTCAATCTTAGCTTGTAACATAAGAGATAAAGACTGTCGACAACCCTTGTTGTAAACCTCCCCCATCAATGGATGTCGCTCTGCTAGCACACGTAGACATACAGAGATACGGTCCACGTCATCATCTGTGATAGGCTGGATATTATAAAAGAAAATATAAATCTACATCAGTACTGAGGATTGATTGATTTTCCTTAGTGTTTAGTGCCATGTTTAGGGGTGTTTTACTTATATGATGGTGTGTCAGTCAAACATCAAAGACATGACAGGGCAAAGACATGGCTTCATAAAAATCAACTTTCTTATGACCCTTAGCTCCGAGAGCACCAGAAATCATCATCAACCACCCGCCAGTACTGAGGAACTCTGAGCTGAGTATGCACACCTCTCATTAGGCCATGAGTAGTTCAATTAACAGGTTGTTCATGTACTCAAATGCTTTACACAGACATAGGGGATTTGTATATTAAAAGCATATCACATGTAAGTTTAATCAAGTTTTCTGTGTGTCTATTAAACAAATCAGAGAAACAGTCTTTTAAAAGTAAGTACTTATGTATTTTTTTTAGAAGTGAAAATATTGCAATAAATTGAATTTCTAACATCTACCTTTTCAGACAGGCCAGATTTCCCCAGGTGAATAATTGTTGCCATTATCAACATAGCCTCCGCCATAAATGCCTATGAACATAAAACAATAAGAGACAAATGTTAAAAAATACTCTTATCTTCTAAAGTTACATGTATGTGGTCATGACTTCTATTCCATAAAGTTCTCTTTATATACTTGCTGCTTGGTCTTACTTAGGGCTATTACAACTATTCAACGACTTTGCACTGCTGGTGTATTTGTTGGAAAACAAGGAAGAATATTGTGAAAACCTTAAAAGGTGCAATCAGACTACAATTGTGCCTGATCATGACCCTGCCACACTTCATCATTTAAGGACAAGTATTAGCGACCATTAAATCTAGTGAAATGAACTGAAAGACATTTCAGAAGCCATGATGGCCATACATTTAAAAAAAACAAAAAACCCCAAAAGATCTCAAACTTGATAGGAAATTGTCATACAGCTGCATAAGGAAACTGTTAGGAGTTATGGACCGTCAGACAGGCACTGAAAATCTCTTCTCCTACTGGGAACTAAAACTAAACTTACATTTTGCTTTTTGGCGTCATTTGTGAGCGAGAGGTATCGGAGTGCTAGTTTGGTGAGTGATGTAGCCAGAGCAGCTCCAACAAAAAAATCCCCATCCATTAAAAACTGACGCAGTGGTGGTCTACAATATAGAAAATAAAAACAACATTATACAAAAGGGCGAAGTTAATCCAATATTGATTGCTCGTTAACAGATAAATCACAACCAATAGAAAATAAGTGATTAGCATGGTGCAAGGTCATCTTATTGCAAATTAAAACTGCAATAAATACCCCAAATTGCTTTATAAAAATACTTTCCACTTTCTTACTGTCGTCGAGAATGGGGACAGTATCTGGAAATTTATACAGGCACCTGAATAGTGAAGACTGGAAAAAAACAAACTCTGATTATAAATATGTCTCACTTTTCTTCTTTTTTCTTAATGACCTGTGAACTGAAGGCGCTCTGTGTCGCATATGTTCCGTCAGCAGTGACTAATTTCTTCACTCCAGAACCCTGCATCTCTGTGTCTGAAACACACCAAAGTTAGCAATGAGAATAAATAAATATAAGATTAGAGATCAGAACACTATATCAACATATATCAGGGAGCTTCCACCAATCACCTGCACAGGACAAGAAGAATTGTTTGCTTGATTGGTATATAGAGTATATGCCGATTTGCTGTTGTTTTGAAGGTTATTTTGCACATTCACTGGCAACGTCAAACACTGTAGAAGACAAGGACAGTTCAGAAAAAAAAAACCAGAGCACAACAACAAATTGGCTGCCTGATTGGTTTTGAAGGTTATTTAGCACATACATGTATCAGCCCTATTTTACATGTTATTCTCCACTGGCAACATCAAAGGCTGGAGAAAGCTAGGACATTCCGGAGAGAAAAAAACAGAGCACAACAACAAATTGGCTTCCTGATTTGTTTAAGCTCTGAGAGCACCAGGGATCTTCCCATGGGGAGAGGAGGAGGAAATAACTGATGTACAATGCACTAACCTTCTTCAATACCATCTCCGGCTGCTTTCTTCACTTCATCATCTACTATAGGAATCTAGAAAGGATAAAAAAAACTCTTAGACATAGAGGCAGTGCACTAAACCGGATTATCTACATGGTATTATGTATTACAAAAGTAACTACATGTAAACCACTAGTTCTAGTTGTTTGAAGAGCAATCAGCCTATAAAAACAGATTTAATTTCTTATACCATATTGATTGACTCCTTGCGTTTAATACTATGCTAAGGGGTATTTCATCTTTATAACGTCAAATGGGTTAGAAACCACTGTTGATGTCACTGGCATCAGTAAAGTCAGGACATGACAGAAAAAATGGACAACAAATCAGCTTCCTGATGCTCTCATCTGAGAGCATCAAGAAGCTCTTGAAAACCACCAGCTATACTATATTAGAGATAGCCATCATACATGGTGTGACCTCATAATGGCAGATTAAATTTGAAAGGGATTTGAGCTAACATTTTCATATTCTTCCCGAGTATTTTTGATTGATTGGGGTTTAACGCCATTCTCAGTGGTATTTCACCTATATGCCGGTGTGCCAATCCAATGGGAGGAGGAAACCACCATTCATGTCACTGGCAACATAAAAGATGGGACAGAAAAAGTCCAAATAAAAGGAGCAAAACACGACACCACAAAAAAATTTACTTCCCCATAACTGCGAGAGCACCAGGGCATAAGGAAACTCCCGCCCAATTACCCGCGTTAGTCTTTTTGTCTCACCTCTCCAAGTGACTGCCTGATCAGGGTCATCACACTCTGAATATCCTCTGAACTGGTGCAATACTCTCCTAATATCCACAAAGCAGCTCGATGAATCCTGTCGGCATAAAAGGATTAACTTTACAGATTTTTATTATTAATATTTTCTAATATAAAATTAAATTTCTATAATCAGTTAAGAGTCACAGTTCACGTAAATCAACGGTTTACAGACATTTTGTAAATTTCAAGACATATTTTTTTTCCCCAAATCTTCGTTCCTTTCCAATGTACATTTACCAAATTTGTGCAATTAACTTGATTTTACCCAGAAATAGAAACAACCACCGATACAAATTTAATCAGACCTGGTATTGTTTTAAATAATTTACTAGATTTACAAATCTATGTACTATGTTAAGCGACCCCTGACGGTCTTTATGCTTGTCAATGGCCACACACACAAAAAAAAATATTTTATTGCCCTGTAAAATATATTTGGATTCTTATTATTCTCTCAATTTAAACTGTATGTTAAATTTGCCAACTTAGTCTAATATACTTGCTGTAAAATGTTATCATTTCATAACATTGATTTCTGTTAGCATCGCTGGTTTGCTTAGTGTTTTACTTTCCGTTACTTATCAGAAGAGTTTGCATTGTCAGAGTTTGGTATGGAAAAAGCTTAGTCAAAAACACCATTTGATCTCACAGTTACTGGGGCTAATGTCTGAAAATGACATGAAAACAATACTGGCACATGGACAGGAGCAGATTTATACCAACATAAATTTCTTCAAACTCTACTGTGGAGGTTTTTAGGACTACCCCAAATTATTTCTCAGGTAAATAGAGTTCACTTGTTTAGGGTTTAACGCCTTGCTCAGGGCTATTTCACCTAAATGACGGCATGATAGCTTATTTGGTGGAGGAAAACACCACCAAAAAATTCTACTTCCTGGTGCCCCAGCTCAGACAGCAACGGGCATCAGGAAGCTCCTGTGAAACCCCCCGGGTATATGCAGGCAAATAGAAAGAAAACTCACTTGACAGCCTTGATGGTAGGGAACACCTCCAGTAGTTTAGTTATGATGGTTTCTCTGAGAGGTTCAAATCTTTGAATGGCCTCTCTAACAAACACAAGGACATCAGCTGCTGCTAGTTCATTCTCGTCACCCAGAAACTCCATCAACTACAAACCAAACCATACAAAAATTTCATATACGAATAAAAAAACTGGCATGCCATTAACCATGATTGAATGATATAGCTGACAAGCCCAAAACTACCAAATGAGCTATAGAGGCTCAAGGCAGAATTTATTTGATAAGTTTTAAAAAGATTGATCGATTGATTGTTTTGGGGTTGATGCCATTTCAAGGAGTATTTCACCTATAATATATGAGTGCATGCCAGCCCAATGACTAACGAATTTGAAAATCTGTTTCATCTTCTTTTAACATTTTACTCGCGCTTCATTCAAGTACATCAGGAAGCTCCGGCCCAACCACCCGCTTTATTAGAAAAAATGCTATATATGGTCTCAGTACATACTTGTAATTAGAAAATAGTTTCACACTAGCTGAAATGTATGCCTAGTCACTCTTTTGGCTGTAGAATACATTTGTTATTCATATTTTGAGGAATAAAGTACTGCCCTCAGGTTGTATTGATGCAAATTATGAAAATAGTCTACAATTTTTTCTAGAACAATGCATTCTCATACAGCACATACCACAGGAATAATGGAGATAGCAACATCTGGGAATTTCACACAGGACTGGTGAAGAGTTCTGACGAGCAACTGACGATACTTCCCTGTGTCATCCTGCTCTATAGAGTTGTTAGTCTTCACTACTTCCTTCCTTAACACCAATACCATCTGTAATAGAAAAACAAATTTCAGATAATTATCACTCTGGGGTTATTTGTTGCATTTATGTTTACATGTATCTTCTATCCAGTTACAGTTAAATATTTAATTTATACATTGTATTGCCTCAACAAAATAGAACACCAAATAATCAATAACATCTGCAATAGAAACACATTAAGATTATTTATTTCCAACTCGTGGATTGCTTGCTTGGTGTTAAATGCCGTGTTAATGCCGTGTTCAGGAGTGTTTTAACTATATGACGCCACTCCAGTCAAATTGGTAGAGGGAACCACTCCGAACATGACCAGCAATATCAAAAAGTGACAGAACGAAAAAAGGAAATCAACTTCCTGATGCCTCTTAGCTCTGAGAACACAAGGGTACACTCGTGCCAACTTCCTGCTATTTTTACTTCAGAGCATTTTTTTTAAATCTGCTTTCAACATCATATGCAATGGCATTTAACTTATGACCACTTTTCCACGTAAATTTTAAATCTTGACGGAATAACCTCACTACCCCTTAAAACTTATCTGCACGTTTCAAGTTGTATACCAATCATAAACATTTACCCAGGCTGACTGTCCCTTGACTTAGAAAAAAATCAACTATTCATTATTTACTGTAATTTGTTTATAAAATATTAGTACATGCTATTAGAATATAACTTTAAGTTCTCACAAACATATGCACAGACGATTTCGATTTATTGATGGGCGTTTAACAACATGCTCAAAGGTATTTCACCTATATGCCAAATGGCTAGAGGAAACCACTCTGACAACACCACCTACATAAATGACAGGACATGTCCACAATAAATCAGATTCATGTTGCCTCTTCATCCTGACAGAACCACAGTATCAAGCAGCTACCACCAACCACCTGCTCAGACAACTTCAAACATGTCATCTTATTGAGGCATGCTGTTCTTTTCTTAAATGCATGTAGCAAAATAACTCACCTCTTCAGTTGACCTTGAAGTCACCAGGTCAAGGGCAAGGCTCAACACTTTTTTACGCACTTCAAGATCAGGTGCACTTAAAACTCTCAGTATATCCATCACCAGTTCCTGTAGGAAAAAAATATTGTCACAAAATTAAAACATTTTGTACTGACATAATCATTAATACGTATTAGCTCACAGGGTTTAAAAAAAAGGCAGGTCATAAAAAAGTTTGTCAAGCATTAAAGTTAAATTTTGATGAAACAATCAGTTGTTAAAAAAATGTGGCAATTGCATTAAAAAAATATCAGGTGATTTTAATTTGACCAGGGTTTATTCTTTTAACGTGATTACAAAATAGCAGGCCATTTTCCATTGGCTCAAATTCCACTTATCTTGCACAGTAATTAAAAAAACAATGTCATTAGATAACAACTTTAATAGTGTTTATTAAGATAGAGACGTTTGTATCCTTCGTCACGCTGAACTTCTAAATGCCACCAAATGCAAGTTACATTTATAAATAGCTGTACTAAACACATATACAAACAGAAGAGGGTGTATGAGGGGTGTATAAGGGAGGCAAACCTGTAAAACTTTCTCATGAGCAGGGACCTCTTTGAGTGCAATAAGTCTATCCAGAACAATCAACTTAACATTGTTATCACTCTCCTTGATGATCAGCTCAATGTAACAGCTAGCGGCAGCCTGGATGCAAATTAAGACAAAGTTAATATAAAAGTGACAGTTATGCATATTTGTAAAAAAAATTTAAAATTTCTTCGCTATTTTAAAGAAAATCTAGATCATCTCTCAAAATATTACATATTTTACATTTTCTAATAATTAAAGCACAGACAGGTGTTGTGTATATCTCTGTAGTCATAAATATTTTACTCCAATGATAATGAGTACAATACAGGCAAAGAAATGTCGCACTCAGTTTTTTTTAATAATACACAAAAAAACGGGTGACCTATAAATCTTGGTAAGGGAGATAATTTTGCAATTGAATTTTTTTATTTTTAGGTGGAAAGCCTTTAAAAGTGTCACACATTTAATTTCCTGGATGTAATTTCCATGTGTACCTCACCAGAGGCTCGATACAAATAGAAATTACACCACTTGTTTGATAAATGCGATATCCTGGATCAATCATTTAGTATCCTCTCTTAATACCATCCTAAGCTTCTAAATGCCTGACAAACAAGCTATCCACGATATTGTCACTCAGTATTGAAATGTACAGAAAGCTCTTACCTTGACAGCTGTCGGAGCACTGGAGAGAGTGACAAGTGTCCCAGCAGCCTCGTATCTGACAGCAGGACTACTGGACTGTAGCAGGTTATAGATACACCGGATAAAACGCGCTCTCTCGGATGGGTTAGCATGGCACACCTATAAAAAAAATAAAAGACAGGGATAATATATTTTTATCATGTTTACCACAGTACTGTTATACACCGACAGTCTATCAAGCCCTTGCTCGACATATAATAATGATTATTTAGGCTATTTTGTTAATAATGAGAGATAGATACCACGAAGTATGTGAAACACTTCTTTTTTATAATTTCAATAGGCCTGAGTCATGGCTCAGTTTTGCATTTGACTGCTGACCCTCCTTCAAGGAACGAATAGGATCAAGTCATAAGTGGGGTCTTCTAGTTGACTACAGAGATCGAAGTGTGTTTTTTTAAAAATGTTTCTTGATGGTTTCCTCCAAAACAATGGGACATGGAAGCCATGAGATAATATTATGACTACCACTGAGAAGTTTACCTTAATAAAGCATAGTAACAACTCCGAAGAAAGATAACAATTGTTTTTGACTCAACTTTTTTGTTTATTCGTCAATTTCTCCAATCAAACCATGTAATATAAATATCAATAACGACATAAGTTACTATTAATAAGTATTACCATTAATAAGTTACTTAATAAGTTTCTATGACACTATGTTTTCTTATAATTAGTTTGTGTACATATGCCTTAATGTATCTTGTTAAAAGTATTCCAGATGATGGTTTGATGAATAAACTGAAACATCGAGTATACATTCATTCATTATCTGTCTTCGGAGTTGTTACTATGCTTTATTAAGTGAAATAACCCTGAGTACAACTTTAAACATCCAGCAAACAAACAATTTCAATGAACTGTGAAAATCACAGATGTTCCTTTTTAAGATTATAGGGACAGCAAAAGAAACACAATGACACATTGATCAAGTATCACTGTATAATAGGCTAGAATTCCGTCGAGATAAATTGTGACTAACAAATATTACACAAACCCTACACAACAAAATTGAAAATTTAACAAAACAGAATAACATGAATAATTTAACGAGAATACATGCATATGCAGGGATTGAAATGTTTAAATCTGTTTACCTGTCTCATGCAACAGGTGAAGCTATTTTTTTACCTGTCGCCAATTAGATATGCTTGAACAAGAGGTTAATTTATTCACTTACCTTTGTTTTGTTATCTAAAATAATGGCAAGGCAGCAGTTTTTTTTTACTCATCACATATGACAGGTAGATTTTACTTTCACTGTAAAATCTACATGACCAGTGACAGATAGAGAGGCATTATTTCGACCCCTGATATGCAATCTTCAAGAGTATATAAACCCTAAATTGTCTTACTAAATAACATTACCTTGTAGATAAGTTCCACAATGACCAGCTGTAGAATGTCTCCAAATGAGTTCACTTGATCAATACAACTGCTCAGGTAATTCAATGCTCTCTCCTACAAAAAAACAAAACAATCAATTCATCAGGTGAGATCATTTTGTAGATATCAATAGCATACCTGCAAAGATTTAAGATCCATCCACCTTGACCAAAAATATGTGTCGTGAAATAAGGTCTAATTTAGACCATTGATATGCATGTGTTATGATTTGTATTGTTACACTATTTGGTAAACACGAAATTTGCTTTGGTCTGTTTTTATACCGTAGTTTCAGGTTTTCCATTTATTTAAATGTGGTGCCAGTATTATTAGTGGAAGAGGAAAACACACTCACAGCTGTTTGAGGCAGCCATAGGTAACTTACTGAATTTTAAGGCATACAGGCATTTTATTGGTGTTGCAGAAAGCATACACAAAAAAGTAGGCCTATAGTATTAGTGAGAAAAGACTT
>JAVFBY010266983.1:0-10511 GCA_034781015.1 Tonicella lineata
AATAACACTGCGTGCAGAGTGCTAGTACATAAAGCGTGTCTTATAATGGTAATCCGACAATTGCTCCGGCGACAATTGCTCCAGCGACAATTGCTCCGAAAAAACGACATTTGCTCCGGCGACAATTGCTCCGGCGACAATTGCTCCGGCGACAACAGCTCCGGCGACAACTGCTCCGGCGACATTTGCTCCGGCAACAATTGCTCCGATGTATAGGTAGATTCTACAGGGCAGAATTAAGACGAGAAAACAGAAAAAAATAAATACTTAACACATCTAATCAGCCCTCTTATAGCTTATGGAGAATTTACCCTCGTCAGCCACATGTTTCGTTCATTAAGGTACCCAATACAGCAGGTCAATATTAGGACTGTAGCAATTGTCGGCGGAGCAATTGTCGGCGGAGCAATTGTCGCCGGAGCAGTTGTCGCTCGAGCATTTGTCGCCGGAGCAATTATCGCAGGAGCAATTGTCGTCGGAGCAATTGTCGCGGAGCAATTGTCGTCGGAGCAATTGTCGCGGAGCAATTGTCGCCGGAGCAAATGTCGTTTTTTTGGAGCAATTGTCGCCGGAGTAAATGTCGCCGGAGCAATTGTCGGGTTACCCGACCGAAGGCCGTGTCTTTCGTGAGGTAACAATCTATATTATCACTATCAGCTTACCATTTGTATCCCATGTTCTGAAAGCGGCGTCTGCTATAAACCGTGTGTGATGTTTTAAAGTTCTTTCGTCTCTGTCATGTTTCTGGTATGTGCCGAGTTCCTCTGACTCTGTTAATACGTCCACATTAGAGTTTGGTCCGCTCCGTCGACCAATACGGGGGTAATCGTGTTCTTTACTATTTGTGTAAAACAGAGCTGATGTGGTGTCCGGCAATACCAGTGAAACGAGCAGGAATGTAAGAGCTATTTGGAGGGACATGCGACCTGTAAGACAAAAAACACAAAATCATAAAACACCAAAATATTATAACAAATCAAAATAGTGATCACAATGTATCGAACTATTTTATTTGCATTTTTCTCAAGAAAGGTTAGACCGTGTTTTAGAATGTATAAGAATATGTTAGCAAACGAATAGCCTAATCGTTGGTGCGTATACTGATCTCATTGAACTTCTTTACAACTGCGGTAACAGAAAAATGACTTGGTGCCTTTCAGAAACTTTAGAGACATTCCGCAGCTGGCGAACCTTGTTTTAACCAGAGGGCATTAAGGCATATGGACTCCAATGATAGGTGGGACATCATTAGAATGCATAAGGAAAGGGAGGAAACTGACATTCACCCCTCTCATCTTCATCTAAAAATTATTATAATAAATCAGTTCTATGTTCTAAAAACCTTTTTTTTTAAATATGTTAAGAAAATGAAGGTAAATCTTTCTGAAGAGCAGGCTTTAATTAACCGAGTTAGGCCCTACCTGGGGTACATGCATACAGTATAGGGCCTACAGACATAGGGCCTACTACCGAGTAGACGGCAATTCTCAGTTTATTGAAACGTTTAAACATATATGATTTTAAAAATATATTGTGTTTAACGAATGCAATGCCATTAATCAAGCTTCATGACATGTGCCATTTTATAATGACTTTCTTGATTTATTTTTCCCGTGGCTCCAGATGTGCATACCGTTCTGGTAGGAGACATTGGCCAGTTTGTATATAAACCAGTTCATTTCGAGGCGTAGTTTCTAACACTGTTATCAATCAAAATAAAGGAGAGTTTTGCCGCGTAGGCCTACATAGCTCAGCTGTGCGAATATACCCTAATCGATTGGACGTCATCTTATATCCTATAGGAAGGTGCTTTAATAAACGATAGCCGCCGATCTGTGGGACACAAGCAAGGCTGAGATATAGAACGCATTCGAATAATAATGTGGGTATTGCAATTAATCAAGAACGTTACACTATTGGGTGGCAGGTGTTCTATGTTGGGTCTGGTGACAACTGCCTCCAATGCGGCCTACATCTCCCCTGAGTCACTCACCATTTGACCCTTCTGGAACTTTCAAACCTTCTCTTGCAATAACTCTATTATGCCAGGTTTTACTGTTTTTACGGAGGAATCAAGTTGCCAATGTAAGGCCAATGTATGGGATAATATGTTAAGCGACACTTTATCTTCTTGAATGTTTCTAAACAGCATATAAACGTAGGCTATAGTTACAAACCTTCTTCCAATGTCTTATACAAGCTAAACGATTTGAGAATTGATAGTTTTGTGTATTGAAATTGGAGCGTTGCTCCCAATTTAGAAAACACACCTGTTAAATCCCCACTTAATTACCGCTAATACGGGGCTTTCGAGTTATGACGTTACGACATCAGAATAACGTCCCTTTGCGAAATGACGTCGTCACTTTGCGGCAAAGGGGGGCAAAGTGTCTATCTTTTAACATTGCAGGTTGTCGGTTTACAGCAAAATATAATTGTAAACTGCTAAATTTTGCTAAAAATAATAGTTCTACCAATAGATAAACGCTTTTCACCCGTTATCGTTATCCTTTATTCCATTACCTGTAATATTGTATATACCGCCCATGTTAAATATCCCGAATTTTCCCCCCTTTGCCGAAAAGTGACGACGTCATTTCGCAAAGTGACGTCACTTTGATGTCGTAACGTCATAACTCGAAACTCCCGTATTCTGTTAATCTTTACTAGCAAATATGCTTAGTTTGACAACATGTTTTTTTTATAAACCATACACATTTACACAGTTTTCCAAGTAGAAGGCTTTCGTAAAAGGGGTTTCCCCGTCTGGGAAGTAGTAAACGAAATAAGGCTGGAGATGGCGCATATTTATCACAAAGTTCCCATTTGCGTTGAAAAAAAAAATAGTGGTATACAAAATGTTTCCAGGCATGTTTTTTCAGGGGCTGTAAAGCATCGGCTTTGTACTAAAAAAATAATAATGACAAATTCTTGTCATATCAACTAAATTATGTCAACGTTTTTATTTTTTATGGTTGAGGACAGAACATCTGCTCCAATGACAATAGTCTGGTAGTATAAAAAATTACAATATCGAATTTAATAAAATGTAAATGTGTATGGTTAATGTTAATATACATTGTATTCCCCAGGCTTTTGTAGTGATTTTGACGACAACTTCCACACAAAGGCATAAACAGTACGGCAAACAAGTCGTGTTAATCAAATGTGGACTTGCATGTTATGAAATGTGTTTACCATATGTTATAACAGTTTTATTAACCTTCATGTTTTGTTACTGCATAAAAGGACCGAGTTGGCACTGTGCCAAGTGTCCTAAAGTTACCATTCTATTACCCTTAGAGTTTTTGTTACTGCATAAAAGGAACGCATTGGCAGTGTGCCAAAAGACCAGTGTCTGAAGCATAGGAACCCCTTTTCCACGCGCAAAATTTACGTCACTTTTTGTTCCATTCCATGCGAATCCATTTTATAAATGGGTATAATAATAAGTCTTAAAAATGTTCAAGCCGCGCCTACTTATAGGACTACTTTCAATTAAAAATAGCAGCATGACCGTCACCAAACTGACCAACCTTAGGTCAACATATGGAATGGTTACAAATGGTAAATTAATGCTGCTAAGCGTTGTCAATATTTATTTTTATTTGTAGCATTATGATTAATAAATGAGCATCCCTTATTCATTTTAAGGAAAGAAATATACGTAATATGAAGAGTACTGTAACGATTCCACGGCATCTGACCCAGTTAAGTGACCTAGTTCTGACGTCATGAGCTCATGTCACTGAGATCCCCTCGCGCTGACCTTAATTAATGCACTTCAATGTAAACAACACCTGTTTCAGTCTCAGGAAAGTATTATTTCTGTAGCAGTTTTGTCCTACTTTGATCGGTTAAATATATACGTGGTGGCCATCTGACAAGATTGTGAACACATTTTCTTCATTTCACGACGATGCTACGACAAACATATCCAGGTCACGCTGCAAAAATGATGTCATTCTCTTCCGGGCGTCTCGACAACTGTAGATTTCTTTCCTTCGTGGGGAACAAATCATGTAAGACACCTCCTTGTATATTTACGAAATATTAAAGCTACAAATTATTTATAATTATGGGTCAGCACAAATATTTTAACTACTCTAATACTATCTTGATTTAATAATATAAGGATTGGCCGCAATGGTTTTCGCGTTAATTTGAGTTCGAACGACTAGTAACTGAGTTACACACTTTTTATGAAGCGCTACGCGGTGTACATCTTGGGTTTTACATCCAAACTGCGATGGATGGGGAAACAAATGCAGTTAATTCTCGAATAGGGCCTACTACAAAAAATGAATATGGCAGGCGGCAAAATAAAAGCAAGGATAATGGAATTTTCCAATGGACAAAAGGGCAGAAAATCTTAGATTATTTGTGT
Organism: Tonicella lineata; assembly: GCA_034781015.1. Taxonomy (NCBI): domain Eukaryota; kingdom Metazoa; phylum Mollusca; class Polyplacophora; order Chitonida; family Mopaliidae; genus Tonicella; species Tonicella lineata. The sequence goes on from JAVFBY010266983.1 coordinate 4,388, forward strand.
ACATGTATATAGGCCATTAGCGATTTATACAGTTATACAGTTGAGAACATATAGAGGGAGAAAGAAAAAGGTTACCCCATCACTCACTGTGCGAAATGACTTCGTCTAACATTAAACCACGCCCACTTGGAACACAAATCCAGGACTCTCCCATTGCAATTTTGCGAGGGAAACAACTTCTCTACAGGAGTGACACTTCACCCCCTTTAAGTGATAAAGGTCTAGGAGAAATACCTCTAGACAGGTAATAAAATAAAAAATATTGTTTCCCTAAGCGAAGTCTAAAGTCAGATTTATGGTCAATGAGGTGGAAGAGTTTATATTTTTGGTTGAGGAGCTTTAGGGAAACATTATTTCTTAAATATACCTTTTCGGTTTAAGTCTTGATGACGTTGTTTGATCCTTGGTGGCACTGAACTTATTTAATTGTTGCCTCACGCCATTATACAGATAGCCAGACTGACGTCATGACTGCATGTTCCACGACGTGACGCAACACCAAACGTATTTCCGCGCAACTCGGGATCAAACAACGACGTCGACATCAAGGTGTACACCGTAAATGTTTATAGACGACAGCTTTGTTCTCGCGAGGTAATTCTCAGCGCCGCCGGACGCAGATGACAACAAAATGGAATAATTGTGTGGATAAGAGAATAAGAATAATGTCCAAGCGACAGCCGTTTATTGCGAATTTTACGACAGTTGAAGAGGACACCGTCTACATTTTAAGGCTCAGACTGACGCCTTCGAATTAAAAAAAACTCGTCCACCCCAACTGTCTTAAATTTCGTAATAGACGGCTGTCGCTTGAACGTTATTTCCTAACTCATCCACCTCAACTGTCCTAAAATGTGCAATAAACGGCTGTCGCTTGGACATTATTTCTTAAATCATTACATAAATACTATTCCAATTTAAGTTTAAATCTGGCTGTATAAGCAAGCACTGCAAATACCCGCTTATCAGGAATCCGGCTCCAAGCATCCTGCAGCTTCCGACATACAAGATGCCATACGAATACGACGAATACGCGCGTTTTGTTAATTTAACACAGTTCATTCTATCTAATTTATGATAGCCCCTGGGAATGTTTCACATTGGGGAATTACTTGTCTCGAAGCCCATTAAATCGCTTTAAAAGGATACCGTTGTCTGACGCCGTTCAAGCATAGATGAAATCTATCATTTATTTCAATGGCATGCTGAATTAACGGATATGTTATGATCTGGGATAGCTCCTTGAAATGTGTCATCCTCTGTGAGGAAACCCACTGTTTTGTTTTACAGATACTGTTGCCTGGTGCATTTTCTTCATTAAAATCTATCCTTCTTTTCCAGAGGGTTTTGGTTGACGGATATGATATGATCTTGGATTGCCCCTGAAAATATGACATATGGCAGAATTATCTGTCCGGAAACCCACTCATTTTTTTATGGATACTGTCGCTTGATGCTGTAACTTTATTGGATGAATCTATCCTTTATTTTGAGATGATTTTGATGGATCACGGATATGATATGATCTGGGATAGCTCATGAAACTATGTCATATTGGGGAATCCTCTGTCCGGAAACCTCTTGACTTTATTATGTATACATTTGCTTGATGCATTTACCTTTTTAATGGAATCTGCTCTTCATAAAGATCATGTTGATTTATATCAAATATGATGGACATAGTTTTATGGATCTGTGATAGTCCCTGTAAATGAGTCATAAGGCGTTTCTCTGTGCGCAAAACCTCTGAGTTGTTTTGTGGATACCGTCGCCTAATGCCTTTTCTGCATTAATGTATAATTTTCCCTTCATTTTCCAGGTAATTTTGATATCTAACAGATACGTTCTGATATGGGATAGCCTCTGCAAATGTGTTTTTAGGGAAATTCGCTGAAATACCTCCGAGTTGTTTCACGGATACCGTGAGTCTGTCCTTCATCACAAGTCCATGTGGATTTATGAGGGAGACATATTCCAAATATATAGAATGTGGACGATTCACAGAATTTTGGTTATGATCCCTTTCTCGGGTTTGTCTTTAACCCACCACATTATCCCCAAATGCACCGTCGGGCTTCTGTTCTACAAGCCGGGTCGACGGGTGAACTTTAACCTATGCCGTGCATTAAATGTTATCAATGCACACTGCTTGTTGGGTCACAGAGCGCGATACCATTCTATAATGCATTTAGAGCTATCACTATGGCTTTGAGGTGGCAAAAAGCAAGTACTTACCTCTGGAGGCCTAGGTTTACCAAGCGTGCTTCCAAAATAAAATAAGATTAACACAGAATGGTTGTGCTACATCAGGTCCCACAACATAAATGTTTAAAACTGTCTTTCTATTTTAGATCGGAACATTAGACTAATATCAGAGTAAAAAAGTAACAAGTTTTCACACGTGATTGATCACACAGCTCCATATGAATCGGAATATGATATATCTATTTTATTATATGGGTTATATGTCGGCGTTGACGCATAAATACTATTAAAACATATATCGTTTTTTTATGTAAGTCAGTTGATGGCAACATATGTTTGTAAGATCAAGGCGACAGCAAATGTGTTCACAATTAAAATATATACCGGTATCCCATTTTACTCATGTACATGGCTAACAAGCATGTTATCGGAATATATACATACGTAATGAGTGCTTTATTAACAGTTGATGAAATAATGTGATGCGTAAAAAACAATAGCAAACAAAAATCTCCTACGCAATTATGTAAGTTAGAAAATATAAGTCAAGGCAATATGCATACTATGTTTGTTATTTAAATCAGATATACACACTTAACTGTAACTCCTTTTGATGCGAAACTTCACATGTCAGGAAAACAAGTTAAATGATAAGACTAAGGTAAGCATACTAAGACTCATACAATTGTTAGCATTTTATTGTTTTGAAGCAATAAAGGGAGTTGTTCTAATACGTGACTTGTGGTAGTTAGTTTTCAAAGAAAACACATACACATACATATATTCATTTTTTGGCGGCTCCATTCAAATGAATGATGTGCGCCATAACTATACGCTTAGGTTTGTCTCATAATTAGGCTAATTAAAATATGCATTAGCGATACAGTATTAATGGCTAGAAGTTACAGATAAAGATATACACATAGTTAAAAGAGTAAAAACAAACAAAAGACTGCCAAATATGAAGAAAGCTAAAGGTTATAAGGCGAGCAAGCATGGCGGAGAAAATGGGTAAACACAAAAGTGGCAACATACAAAAGCGATTACAGCTCAATCAAAGAAAACACATTTTGTTACTAAGAAAGCACTGCAAACAAAACTTATCACCATTAAAATGCATACAGCAATTCGTACGTATAAGTATTTTGATACGGAGTAAAAAATACTCTTTACATTAATTAATGTTATTAATCTATCGTATTTCGTAAAATCTAGTGAGATGCAGCTAAAGGTTTCGACAGAAGAGCACTGATATCGAGCCTATTTATATTCGTCGCTCAGAAATGTAAATATAAAGTTAATGTCAGCGGGGAAGACGAAACGGAACTTAAGATATCGACTCGACAGTCAAATATACTGTGTACCGTTAACGATCTTGTGACACAATTTTATGATAACCACGGTTTTTAATGATTTATCCACTGTCTCTGTCTTCACTTCAGATTTTGTTTAAGATAAAATGGCGAACTGAGCAAAGCTGATTACACACGTCTTATAACAGCTATAGGAGGTTTAAAACATGCGGGAATCAGTAAACCAGTGACTAGTGCCCGTGACCGGTGTTGGTTATCGCTGTGTCTGTTTAAAGAATATCAGAATTAGCAACCGTTACATGACAAATATCACCAGACGCCTAAAGTACACACTGGAGACACAATAATTTGCACTCAAATCAGCCACAATGAGCGAAAAAACTACTTAGACACGTGTATTTCTGTAAATACACAAAACAACTTGCCCTTCGTCTAACATACCATTATAGGCGCGTACACACCCGAAAACACTTATTTCTAAAATAATATTTATTGACACGATCGGTTGCCTCCCCAAGAGTTTCAAGGCTATACAAATGGAGAGATGACCATACCGATTTGGAGAGACCTTACCGATTTGCACCTGACACTTTATCGCTGTACGTTGACGTTAAAGGATGGTTAGTGTAGATACCGTTTTGATTGTTAAGTAGCGAAGGCTCTAACAATTTACTCAGGATTTGCACTCGTTGCGTTTGACAGAAAGTCAACCTACAATACCCAATGTAAGCTGACTGTCTGATAAAGCATTACAGTATTTATAAATATATATGGTTATACAGATTTTTCATACAACCCATATCGATTGAAATGCCAATTTATGTAGGCCTACCTGCACAATTTACAATCGGCCTACATTATATTGACCTCCATACTTATATTAAAAGATTAGTTAAAATCGGCAATTACACAGTATTTTTTATTGATTCACAGTCTAAAATTATAAAGCATTTCGGCTATTATTTAAAACAATGACCTTTGCGTGTTATCCCGTTCTATTAATTTAACAAGACTAGTTATCTTTGGAGTTCAAACAAGATCAAATGAATGAGAATACTCAATAGTTTTGGGTGTTTTGTGGGTAACCCGACAATTGCTCCGGCTACAATTGCTCCGGCGACAATTGCTCCGAAAAAACGACAATTGCTCCGGCGACAGTTGCTCCGCGACAATTGCTCCTGCTACAATTGCCCCGGCGACAACTGCTCCGACGACAATTGCTCTGGCGACAACTGCTCCAGCGACAACTGCTCCTGCGACAATTGCTCCTGCGACAATTGCTCCGCGACAATTGCTCCGGCGGCAATTGCACTTGCGATCAATGGTAAAAAAAAATTCTGCATATAGGCAAATCAAATATTACAATGTTTTGTTTATACTGTATAAAATTATATTCCGTTAACCATTATTTTACCAATGTATTATTTCTAATTATTCCCAGTTTCGCATCTATCGTCTATGATGGTACCCAATACATAAGTTCAATATAAAGACGGAGCAATTGTCGCCGGAGCAATTGTCGTCGGAGCAATTGTCGCCGGAGCAGTTGTCGCGGAGCAATTGTCGCCAGAGCAATTGTCGCCGGAGCAATTGTCGCCGGAGCAGTTGTCGTCGGAGCAATTGTCGCCGGAGCAATTGTCGCCGGAGCAATTGTCGCGGATTCTGTAATGGAGAGTTGCTCGTAATAAAAACCTTGGCTAGCAAGATGCAGTGAAGTATGAATACCATAATATTGCTCTCATGAATTGTGGAAGCGATAACTCGCTCAACGCTTCACGTCTCGTGTGTTATCACTTTCACCACTCACTCGGGCAATATTTATGGTATTCACACTTCACGGTATAATATCCTCTATGTATTTAAAATGATAAACGAACACATTTAATTCCATCATGCCACACTTTTGTGACACTATTTCATATGACTTTATAATTTCCCCTATCTCTTAACCTTTGTTAGAGGGTCTGAATAGCGTGACTGCCGATCCTTATTCAATGTGACTTCAGCTATAGCGGGGGCTCTTTTTTCAACGTTTCCTCCTCCGTTAAATCTATATGATGACGGATTCTCCACTTCTTAGTCAACTCTATTTAGTATGGTAGAAAACGGTTTTCTACCAGACTAAATAGGGTTGACTAAAGAAGTGGAGAATCCGTCATCATATAGATGAAATGCCCCTGAGTATGACATTAAACACCAATCAAACAAACAACATTAGACTGCTGTGAAATCATGTTTGTTTTTAAATTATCATTAGAAAAAGTATTGTCATTTATGAATTTACTTTCGACATAAATAATGAGAACAATATTGCAATATAAAAAATTGAATGTTTGAATAAAAATGGGAGGGTCTTAAATGTTTGCAAGGGAGATAAGTTATACAAATTTTAAAACGTGATAAGCATTCAGGCTTAGCTATTGCCCTTTCCAACATTTATTCTCGTCGGTGATTGCGGTAACGCTCTTTATCTAGCAATTCTTCTATTTAAAACATTAATGTATTATTACCTTGCCTTGCTTTTATTTCAATATGAAATGTCTGATATGGTAAAGAGTAGTAGAGTCACAGCATAATAGGTCGCATTCAGGGGCAGATAACTCCAT
>JAVFBY010267094.1:0-10511 GCA_034781015.1 Tonicella lineata
ACATAAACAAAATAAAGCCCTCCCTAATTATCAATATGTATTCATATACACTATATTCATTGCATGCATAGTAATCATGCGCAAAGAACTGGTATCACACTGCATTGTGCGTATTGTATGTCTGCTATGGTGTTAACTCTATTGTCAGGCAACTTGTTGTTGTTGTTTTTTTTATATCAGTCTGTGTCCGTATTGCCATGTGATAGTCACATGTATTTACATAGCATAGTGAACCTGTTTTATTCTGTTCTACTCATGTACAATACATAACCGTTTGTTTGGTCAACCTCATGTCCATTCCTATTGTTCCTATTTATTCCTAAAGCTAATTAATCCATTAGCTATACAGTACAAGGGTGAGTAGCCACTCCTGAAGATGAAAGCTAGAGTTGTACAGAATTGTTGTAGTCTTGTTATTTAATATGAGTAAAATTACCTACATGTATAGTAACTATATCACTGCATATAAATATACCTCTGTTAAATTAGTGTTTAGACCAATTTAGGTCGAAACTGCTGTCGGAATAGAAATATGTACAAAGTTGAGGAGGCGTACATATATTCGATCCCCCGTGGAGGCATGTGCAATATTATTTCTCTTCATTTATAAAATATATGATTTTGGGCTCCCGAAACCCTGATTACGGTTGTTCTGTGGCTTTGTTTTATATATGTAATGGCCTCGAATAGACTTCTAATTGGCATTTGGATGTATTTGCTTTAATAGTTCAACATTGTTCCAATCTATATGACGGTTTGGTTTGGCTTGTGTGAGGTCTGATGTGGCTGGTTTAGAATCCTGCATTGTCGCAACCCTTTATGTAAAAATTACCCTTAATGTAAACAAATTTACATTAAGGGTTAACGTTCAACCCGTAATGTAAAAATGTTCACATTAACGGTTGCAAAGAACGGCAAGAGCAAACCCTTAATCCCCCAAAAATATTTTTTACATTAAGGATTATTACCGCGTATATCGCCCCTCATTTTAAAAAAAAACAATTTATTATTGAAAACCAAAGATTTGGCCTGTATTATAATGACTCGATTTGACGATACAACTCGTGGTACACTGAGCAATCCCATTCTTTGTGGGCAGCCAGAGGAAATATGATCACTTTTTTCACCAATAGTAGGTCTTAATAACATGTTTTCTCGTTATGGTGGTAGTGCTTGTGGTGACGGGGGTAGTGGTGTTAGCCGCAGTGGCGATGCAGGCGGCGGTGACGCCTGTGTCGGTTGTGGTTTTGGCCGGGGGTGGCAGTAAGGTGGAGGGGCGCTTTTGGCTGTAGTATCGGTGCATGCAGTGGTGGATAATGTGCTGGAGAAGGACCCTCGACATTACGACAATGCAGGACAATGACAGGACGCATTATATGGATTTCCTGATGCTAAACTTGGAGGGGCACAAGGGCACGATAACTCACCGCACTAGTTTCGTTTTTTTAAGCATCACTACCACCACTACCTTATCTACCATGTGCCAATTTAGTGATAAAATGTGTGCTTATATTGTTTAGGATACCATCTCGTTTAACGGTTCACAGGGATTTAATGTTTTTAAAACCAAATAATTAATGTAGATTTTTTTACATTAAGGGCTGAACCTTAATCCTTAATGTAAAATTGTTCACATTAAGGGTTGAACGTTAATCCTTTATGTAATTTTTTTACATTAAGGGTAATTTTTACATTAAGGGTTGCGACACTGCATGTTCTTTAATTCTGCAAGTTAAAAGTCTTTGTGTTTCGCCGATGTAATGTTTTGGGTACAAGCAGTTAATAGACACAACCTTTGCGGGTCGGGCGAGTTGTGGGATTTGCTTACCGTTTGCGTTTAGAATTTTATCCAAGGTTGTGCCACCGGAAAAGACACTGTCAATACTCATTTAACGCACGTTTTTTATTTGGTAGCTAGTTTTACCAATGTATAGGGTAGCGTAACACAAATTGGAGATGGTTTTCGACAGATTTATCCGGATTGTTGACTGGTGGGTTGATGGTCTGATTATTTACTTTGACGTCTGATAGAGTTTACAAAAACGGGTTTGATGTGTTCGATTTCAGTTTCAAGGGCTTATTTTGCCGAGCAAATTTTGTCTGTTTCTTTGTAAAGTTGAGACTATTTCCGCCTTGATTTTGGTTTTTTGATTGGAGTGGACGTTTACGTATTGGTCTGTGTGTGTTGGTTTCCATATACCCTTATCTCAAGTGTATTATTGTTTCGGCGGACTTTCACATCTTAGAAGGGAAATCGCTGGTCTACTTTAAGCTCTATAGTAAATTGGATGCGGTCATGTTGAGAGTTAAGTGCTCGGTTACTCAAAACCACGATTAGCGGGATTAAGACATTACCCCCCAGGGGGTGGGGGTGGGGGTTACAAGGGTAGGGCGGGGATGGGGGCTGTCCCCCAGACAAGCACTAAAATAGTAAATCACTAATCTAGGATTAGAGACAGGCCTGCAACATGGCGTGACGAAATCTAATCCAGGATTACATTTAAGGGCTATACCGCTAGTCAGGAGTAAATAATGAGACCCTCATCTTTTCGTGGCTTTTGCGGTTATTTCCTAGGGATGATTATATTAACCACACATATTTAGAAAGAGGAGAACTTCAATATTCTAAATATGATGTTTTATTATGATTCAATTTATTTTATAATGGCATAAATAAACAAAAAATTCAAATAAATTTTTTAAATTAACTTTAGTTTGTAACTCCAATTTTTCTTAGATGGTTGGAGATTTTTTTTATCAAAATTGCATGTCTTTGTAGGCAAATATTTTAAGTAAAATACTGTGGTAGGGTTTTTCTAAATTCAAGTTAGTTTTTGCACAATTGATAAAAAATATAATTTAAAAAAGATAATTCGCTCTTAAAAAAATATTTGCTTAAAATTTTGTTGAAAATGTTGAAGTACCCGTAAGGCCACAGTCCGCCGACCCCATGCTGTTATTTTATCGTTGCCCTCCGCTGAGGGCGACACACAATATATGCAAATCCAGTTATAACCATTAGCTGGATAATCGGGTGTTAACATAACACCCTCTTAGCCAAATAAAATTGTATCCCATCTTAGACAATAAAACAAAATTCTAGCAATGGCGCAACATTAGCGCCTCTGATTGTGCGAGTTTACTACAGTTGATTTGACAAAGCGTTGTGCTTGTCTACAAGGCTGCCTATGCAGGCTAAAGTAGACAAGTTAAATTGCCTATCCCTATCTCTGTCTTTAGTCGTTCTGTGGGTTGGGTAAAAAAAATGTCTAGAATACAAATAAACCAATTATGAAATATTCCTTATGCCAATCCACGGGAATACTCCAAAAATATCGGGCTCACCACTGAATATACAGCATATAGAACAGTCTATTATTATCTTGAGAAATAACATCAGATCAGACTATTCAAAAAAGTTTTAACACTTAAACAAAAATACACAAAACACAGCCCTCCATAATATTATATTTCATAATGAGGGATAGGTACATCTATCTAAGGGATATAAGTCAAGAATATTCTTTTATTAGAATATCAAAGACTGTTTTTGATCTTATACATGTAACGATACAACTCGATACAATTCTTTAGCTGTCAATCAATCAGGAGTTATCAAAAAGAGATAAAAACAGATTGTATGGATGTCAACTTTTTAATAGTTTTCACGACGTTTCGACACAGTTACTAGTGTCTTAATCAAGTGGTTGTGTTTTTACCATCAAATTTCATAAAATTGAACAAACAAGGCTACAATGTATATTTATCCAATAATTCCTGATTGTACTATATTCTTAATCAAAACATTTTCCTCTATATAAAATATCATAGATGTGATGTTTAATCACATAGGCTACACTTGAAAAAGACACTGTGTCGAAACGTCGTGGAAATGTTACAGAGGTTGACATCCATAAAGTGTGTTTTCATCTGTTTATTGCTCATCTATAACTTACAAAATGCCACTAAAACAAATGAAGAGTTTATGTAAACTGCCTTGCAAAATTGTTACACATTACAGATTGTAACTTTATGGAGGAATAAAAAAGGTTCTAGATAAGATAAAACTGTGAAAAAAATAATACTGTGGTTGACTTGTCATTGATCCATTTTTACTGGAATGGCTTAGTTAACACGGGACGCGGAAAACCCGAATACAGAAGATACATTCATTAGTATAATCTCACTCTTGCTACAACAAACACTGATCGAGGTCATTTCTACTCTCTCTCACGCTGTACAGTGGTCCGGGATAACATTTCCGATATAGTTCCCGAGAGCCGGAAGTTGAACGCTTCTGAAATACCCATTAAAAAGACTAGGAAGAAGTATGTTAAATCCGTAACTAAAAATATTGAATGGCAAGCGACAGTGTAAATTCACAAAGATAAAGAGGCCAACCGGTCGTCACCTTCCAGACAAGACCAACAAATATTAGTAACGAGAGAGCAAAAGTTTTATGTTTTTTAGACATTTAGCTTTGCAATTTCATTTTACCCAAAGGATTGATTGTTGTTTTACGCCACATTCAGTGGCACCCCAGCTATGTTGTGGCGTGAACCTTTTAACAATTTTACCCGGCTGCATATGTTTGTCTACCATTTTATAACTTTAACAAATATAAAAATACACATTAAACAATATAGGATAATTTATAATGGCTTCATTTTATGTCTGATCTTTGTACAGGTGAGCTGTTACATTTTTCGCTCCAAAGCTTTATAGTCTTAGCTTATTTGTCTAAATTTGCAGGCTTGGGTTTAATGTCACGGGTTTAATTTCACGGCATTTTGGCGCGTTCCCTTGTTGTTGTTTTGAGGCGATCTCCAGTTCTTGCATGGACATTTAAAAAAATATTCCAAAGAAAAGTGTGAATTATTTAAGTGAGAATGCAAAGTGTTAATTTCGTTGTTTAATCCACTTACATGTACCTTGTCACTTATGACTTTCAGCAATAACTTTCAGAGTGTAAAAGTCCATGTTCTTAAGAGCATAAAGTCGTTTAAAGAACACATTGACCTTGCATGTGACCTTTGAGACAGAATGAATAATATGTAAATACATTGACCTTTTTAGGTCAATGATGAAGTAAGTCACTCTTCGAAAGCATTTTAAATATACAGCGAAAGATGTACAAAGTCGCGTTTGTTGTCATTTCTTTACTGAGTTTCATAAAACCACTCCATAATCGAGTTTATTTAAAATACATATTATGTTATGATCGGACTGTGGGTCAGTAAACTAGGTTAAGCTATATAAATTGAATAATGATAACCTAAATGTTGATAAATATTCATGTAAATAGAAGCATTTGAAATAATGAACAGTATGTATTTAAATGTATCACGTTTAATTTGATAAACTCATATATCAGTCGTACATTCATGCAGGGGCGCTATCCTGAAAATTGGTTCCTTATTTAACTAAATGTTTCACTATTATTTATCCTGTACCGGGGTAACCAGTACAGATAAACTGTTATGTATATGTCTGATGTATGGTAGACTACAGATGTTGTAATGGTTGCCAAACTTATGCTGTGTCAATATAGCAATGGTTAAATTAATTGTATTATCCCCACCCCTTTTTAATAAGAGTGGGACATATAGGTTTAACTTTGTCTGTTTGTTCGTCCAAGAAGTTTTTCCGGGCTGTATCTTGGTCACTATTTAGCGTAGGTTTTTGAAACTGCATTCTTCTCCATATACAGATGTGCATATTGATTGTTTTTTGTTATTTAGACATTACTTTGCTTTCTTTGCCAATAGCTTAAAAATATGCAGAATGTACGAAGAACACTTGTTAAAAATGAACACACCTATCATATTCTCTTCCAGCTTTATTTAAACTAATCGTGGGCAACGCACCAACGCTGATTGGAAATTGTTTTGTCTTTTCTTAAATATAGCTAGCTTCAAGACATTTTTTAGTGAAAAGTAAATACGATTTGATTGGCAAAGGGGTATTTTTTTTGTTTGCCGATCTCCATTTCGTGACTGCGATGGCGATGCGATGCTCCTCCAAAAAACAAACACGCACAAACAAATAACTGATTTCAATAGTTAAAATGAGATAGACGAACAGTATTGATTGAAATTCAGAAAAACGGTTGTGTAACTCTAGCTGACAATGAACTCTGTTTTCAATCAGATAAGTGGTGCTTGACTAGTGAACTAGCGAAATGAAGCTTTACCAAACAATTAACACGAAACGATCTCAAAAGAAGTGGAAAGCAAATGTAAGTGAACAAAATATCTAAATCCTTCTTCTAAAATACAAATATACTAAGTAAACATTCGAAAAAAAGAATGTTGTTCCAGAAAGAAATCGACATATACTTTCAATATGTTAGTGTGTCAAATTTTCTTTATCTGTATTTTTAAAAATATAGTTACACCTTTTACTTTACAAAAAACATAGAAATATTTCACAATGTTATATCACAGTTATGGACTTTTAAAGAGGTCTACATTATACAGCTAGGGAATTTGGAAGAGGACTATATGGAGTTATAGAGACCCACAGCAGTGATATTGACCGAGGCCGAGGCCATGCAGATATAAAAAGTCCCTAACTGTTTAATTATATGCCATTCGATAAATTAAAAGACAGAATAAAACGACACTGTTTTATTTTTTAAACTTAATTCCATATTGGTAGGCCTGAACAAATGGTTGTTTTCGTTCAGCCGATACCGAAACAGACGACATCTTTGATTACGACTTACTCAAATCAGATCATAGAATAGCGTTCGCTGATTGGATAAACTTGAGCTCTGTCGGTCAATGCGTTGTTTTATCGGACTCGGGGTCAGAACATGATATTTCGCCGACAGACCACCTGGTACATTCAAACAAATGATTGATCGGAAAATAGGATATAATCATAAAGTCATATAACAATATTAAAGCAATATGTAATAAACGATTAAGTACATACTTGAGATAACAATTACCTGGTATATTGATCATAAATATGAGTATCCCTAGCATTGTACCAATATCTATTTTAGATATTATATAAACAGATTAACATTACCAGCCCAATAGCTGAAGGAAGATGGAGGGGAAATATAGTCTCCATCAGTTAGGTACTAATACAACTGACTGGTTGTGTTTAAGGGTATTTTACTTATATCACGACGGTGTGCCGATACAGTAAACAAGAACACAACACAAACATGTGAAAAGAACTTCCAGCAAGAAGAGATTTGGTGTTATTCAGAGATAAGACTTGACGGGTAAATAGAGTGTATATAAATTTCATTTGAATTACAATATCTTGTGAAATATAAGTATAGTACATTTGTAGTCGAAATTTTAATCTAATTTTTAGTGGATTAAGTATGCAGCCTCTCTAAGTGTTTGTATTTTGACATTGAGACATGACTTTGGTTTAATGGTCAAAGGCTTACAGATTCAATGGACAAGCTGTATTGATGTCATGCTTATTTCAATGCCTAAATGTCCCTCTTTGACTGAAGGTTTGTCACTATGTCTCATTGTATTTTTATACACTTTTTATCTCCACGTATTCTGCACATTTACTAGATAAAGAGTATAATAATTTAATAGTGGTTCTTAACCTAAACCTGAGTTTATTATCTCTGCTTAACCTGCCAACTTATTAGACAATCACCACTGTCCATTGGCATAGTAGATGCTTAAGATACCTCGAGCTACGTGGAGAGACACTCTGTGCAACTCAAGACAACAGAACATCGGTTCTAAAGGAATACATATTGTCCTCATTGAAAATCAATAAAGAGTCAATGGTAAAAAAAACTCGACATCTTTGAAGCATTAAATCTTAAAGTGGAGTTCAGTAGGGCTGTTCTACAAACACATCTCTGCTATCTAGTCATCACGGAAGATTCAATGAACAGTGAACCAGTTGGCCAATCGTGGCGTAAGTCAAGCAATACAGTGAAGTTATATTGGATATGTTATTGTTCCTGGAATCTTATCAATATATTTCCACTGTACAAAAATTGAGTCAGTCTTAGTCCAAATTATATTTTTATGCTAATCAAACGTGGCATGAACAATGCAAAAAAGAGAGTCAGCTTAAATAAAATCACCACACAAACTATTGCGCATAATCTGTGCCTTTCACTTGAATCTTTAACAAAACCTTACCATGAACAAACCAACGTATGTATTTTCAGGTTTAAGCAGAAAACGAAGAGAAAATAAAATAAAATAGTTCAATATGCGTGCCAATTGCAATGTAAACTCTTTTAAAATAATTGTTGCAATTGAAAGGTGTAATCGTATCCCTATTAAAATATTATTTCAATACTGGTTGCAACTGTTATCCTATCTGAAAAAGGGTATTTCAGTAAGACACTTTTCCTGTTTAGACAACTAAGGCACAACTCTTTCATTAACCCTTTTGATATCAATATTGGAACAAACATTCACCTATAGCACGTCTGTACTTTTACGATCAGCTATTGTTCTAGTCGCCGGTACATACTTAGTATAAATGTTGTCTTTGACAAGGGCAAACAGCCTATTCGTTTTTACAGTCATATATCTAAGATCAAGGTCACAGACCTTACGGTCAAAGGTAAACGTCATTGTCCATAAAATAAGAAAACCTTGTGGAACACACGATCAGCAAATACGCACAGTTGTTCTCTCTGTGGAAGGATACCGTGCTCTCCGACGGCTATGAAATATATATACAATAATTACTTACAAATCGTAGTAAATGCTTAGATAGGAATCCATGTCCGTTATTAAAATAAATCTTAAGTCGTGAAGATTGGTCCTGGGTATTTAAAAATCCTCTATACAGTTTGTATTGATGTCCCTTCAGGATACGAACATCCACGTATACCTGAATTCCTTTCAAGGGAATAGTAATTAAGACGAACGGCTAAAGTACAAACAGGTATGACTGTTGGGAATCCAATTTTGATTTAAGGAATTTGACCCTGTCTTTCATGTAAACTAGGACAATTGCCATTTTATAATGACACTACGTGCACACTTCTTTCTATTAAAAATATATTTGCGTATTGCGTATAACCAAAGGCCTTGGAAAACCCGTACATGAGTGTCAGCTTTATACCCCCAAAAAACAGCACGTAAGCTCTTGTGCGTAATCTGTGCCATTCATTTAAAATGTTTAAAAGATAAGCAAATTCTAACCATGAACAATTTAACGTACTCTTGTCTAGGTTAAAGTAAAAACAAAGAAAAAATAAAATAAAATATTTCAATATGTGTGCCAATTGCAATGTAAACTCTTTTAAAATAATTGTTGCAATTGGGGGTGTACGCTTAATCGCGTATCCCTATTGAAATATTATTTAAACAGTGGTTGCAACAGAAAAAAATATATTTTAATAAGACAGTTTTCCTTTTAAATCTAATTAGGCACAACTCTTTCTTAAATCCTATTGAAACCATTATTTGCACGACATTCACCTACAGCATATCTGTATTTGTGCGATCAGTTATTGTTGTAGTCACGGGTACACACTTAGTACACCTTAGTTTAAGGTGCAGCCACAATAAATGTGTATACGAAATTTCAACTTTATTGGACAAAAATTGTAGAAGTAGTAGGCCGGACAGAAAATACCTCTAAAACAAAGTAAAAAATTAACAATGATTCTGAAAACATTAGCCTGATTTAGATGAAATTGTATAGTTTACAACTTTATACCCGAATAAATGTGCATACACAATTTCAACGTAATCAGGAAAAAATTGTAGAAGAACTAGGCGAGACAAAATTGTGTATACAGACGGACGGACGGACAATGCGTTTCCAGTATACCCGACAACTACATCACAACGCTCTGATGGAAGGCGCTATATCTATAACATAGTGCGCCGATGCTATCTCTATAATATGGTGCGTAGGTGCTAATACACAATAACGTTATGCACAGTAGTATCTCTATGACTTGATGCGGAAGCCCTCATTCATAATAATATTGTGCGGAGGCGCTACCTCTACAACGGGGTCGAATTTTTGCCCTATCTCTGCAACCTCCGCTCTATCCGCTCTATTACACATAACGTTGACGACTCATTCTGCGTAATATATACTACTGCTGTTTCTGCCAATTCTGACCTAAGTTTTTTAGAATCTTTTTTTTTAGACAATTCTAAAAGCCAAAAATTGTCGTTGCGGTTTTGTTTTTCGTCCTGTGCGTGTCCTTTGTCGTCATTATGTGTTGCAAGTTACGTCCACTATTCGACCCTGTCGTGGTGGTTTTGTTTTTCGCCCAATGCGG
Organism: Tonicella lineata; assembly: GCA_034781015.1. Taxonomy (NCBI): domain Eukaryota; kingdom Metazoa; phylum Mollusca; class Polyplacophora; order Chitonida; family Mopaliidae; genus Tonicella; species Tonicella lineata. The sequence continues at coordinate 10,256 of JAVFBY010267094.1, forward strand.
TGTCGGTTGCCAGTTGGGTCAAAGTTGATAGCGTTTAAATACTTGGAATTATTTAAGGGTCTCTTAAATGGGTTTTCAGTATGACTTAAAGGGCTTAATCTATAAATATAACACTATACAAATATTGCATGTTTGAGAATGGAACATCATGATTTGTCAGCTCGAGACCAGTGATGTTTAACGAGCGCGAAGCGCGAGTTGAACATCATCGGTCGAAAGCTGACAAATCATGATGTTCCATTCTCATACATGCAAT
>JAVFBY010267205.1:0-10508 GCA_034781015.1 Tonicella lineata
AATCTCGCTAATCCACCTGAGTATACTTCAGCGGAGTATGCGTTAACGGACTGTAGGCGTTAACGGACGACACCGGTAAGACGGCCCTGTTTCGTACACCTTAACGGTTTCAAATTTCAAGGTCTTTTCAAGGTAATAATTTTAGTTTGCAAGATACCTTCACGGTTGTAGCTACTTTCAAAAACACCCCTATGTCTGGGTCTTTGTCTACTTGGTAGGATGTGACACCATGTTCTAATCGTTTTTGTTTAAACTTCAAAGGGATCAATTTTCCAACGTGTGGAGGATGTGACCATGTAAAAAGCCTCACCACCTGATATTGAAAGCAGAAACGCTTGAAGCTTTTGTTGCTATAGGCTTTCTCGACACACAGACAAAAACAATTCGGAAAGTCATAAGTTGACCACCACATAAAATTCTAACAGCCCAATTCTCATTTTCCAGGTATTTTCCAGGTCTTGAAGTCATGTTTTTGATTTGCAAGGCTTTTAAAGGCCTTGAATTTGTGACTTTCAGGTCTTCAAGGTGGTGCTAGGACCATGTTAAAAACGTGCCATTATATATATACCTGTTATAGTCAAACACTTTCGTATAATTTGTTCTCCGGTGATATCAAGTTTTGAGTCTGGAGTGACCATTCCAACCAAAACATATGTGCCGCCTGGACAGATTAGCTTCATGCCCTGTGAGAAAACTGTGGATGAACCACAGACCTCTATCACAGCATCTACACTGTCAGCTTCTGGAAAGCCTTGACAGCATTCACCTATATTAAAAAAGACATAATGCAGATTCTGTCTAAGACTGTTTCCTTTACAGCTTATACAACGGGGACTTGTATAGGTCGACAGGCATTTAAAAGTGATGCATGTTAATTGTGTCACAGAGAAAAAAGAACGTCGGTTGGTTATTTTAATATGCCACTTTCAAATGCCTTTCGCGACATAAAACCTTTATATGAATTTTCCACGTTTTGTGTTTCGTTTTAATAAAGGCCTTCATGGGATAATTATTGTAAGAAACAATATGGCACGAAAAGTCCCCAATACTTGATTTACCAACCATGCAGCCTGAGGTACCAAATTGGTTCTAACGGGATTAAGCAGCTATCCACACACTCAGAACGCCATGTTTACAGTCTAACTACTCAAGCACACTTGGTTTTTCTGTTGTTCTCCTCTTTATTAAACTGTAGACTTGAAATGGTCTTGGGTGAAGGCCTACATCTATCTCATGAATGATATTTTCCTACCCGTATGGCATGTTTTTGTTATATGATATGTCTTCATGGTAAGACGTTTATATGAAGCTTAAACCGTCATACTTTATGCAAAATCTACAAATAATGATACACTTGAACATTTGAGAGTTTACAAACCAGTTTTAGTGTTCCATGGAATGCCACCGAACTCTGGAACCACCTTGAGTCGCGCATCATCAATGTCTGTGCAGAAAACGTTAGTTAAACCTTTATAGCGGAGTAAAGCACACCCGTAAAGACCTAAGATACCAGCTCCCTGGAATTATATATCAAAGCACAAATATTATTTTGTTCATCAAAATAGAGAAACAGATTTATGTAACCGCACCAACTATTTTATAAGATCAGTAAGAATATATATATATATATATTTTTTAAAATTAAGACATGCTGTAGGCATGTGCTTGTGTTTTTGTAAATAAATGATTTTTTTTTATCATTTTGACAAACTGTAAGTTTACAAAAATTAAAATCACGATATCAATTAACTTTAATGCCTGTTTCATTAATGATTAAAAGCCATTGACTATATATATTTAGTTCAGTTTTTAGTTTTTAGGCAAATTTTGCAGCATGGACAAAAATTATTCTTTAGTATATAGTTCCACCTTATTGGAATGCAAAGCCATATGTGCCTACTGCAAATGTGCACCTATACTCTGATCTAGTCAACTGTCACCTGAATAACGACTGTTCTTTCTCTACTCAAGTCTTTCTGGATCCTAGACACGGCGTTAACCATTGTAGCCAAGGAACAGTTTACAGGAACCGCCATCTTGTCAGTCACGTGGTCTGGTATCTTTACGATTGGCGTGCCTCTCCGGATTACAATGTGTGAAGCGTAGCACCCATTTAATCCCGAGCCATTAGAAATAAGGGCGTGGCCATACTGAAAACAAATATAGATGATAACGGATAGGTAGATGCTATTAGAAAAAAAGCCTTACCAAATGTATATATAAATTATGTTCTGCGTAAAATAGTGTATTTTTCACTATCAGTCTGAGAATAGTAAGCTATATAAAAAGAATTAGAACGCTCTGTTCATTACTACATGCATAGGCCTACTACATCGGATCCACATAACAAGTGACAAGAACCCTTGTATTTTCTGTATATATTTTTTTTACCTTGGATAACCAAAGACTTACTCTTTTGCATCCGAACTGAATTACTCCCGCTTGTAACATATTTTAGAATTAACGGGGGAAATCCATCTTGACAAACGCTATATCAACATAGCCCGGTCTACTGATCACCACCACTCTTAACTCTGCATCTACACCACTCTCAGTTGTAGCCTACGAAGCGTGATTCGATCACCTGGTATGATGTTGTCTCTTTTTTTTTACGTTTACCTTTCCAACCTCGGTGACTGCTTTCGATTAATGAAATGCAGCGAATGTATGATACCAAAGGTCCAAAACGTACTTTGAATAACTTGTAACATCTGCATGAGGAAATCCGTCCTGAAAAATTCAACACTATAACCACTACAACTGTCTGCAATACGTACTGAACGCAACGTTAAAATGTTTTGTAAACGTTTACTGAAAAAGGTACAGCTTGTCTGCAGTAGTATGTATTGACCATTTGGGCCATGTTAAAAAAATAACACTCCCGCACCATGTTATAAGTTACATCGTTTTTTTCCCATATCGCTACAAGCTGGGGTTTAGTACATATAACGCATAGTACCAGAAATGCTCAATACATACTACTGCAGCCCAGCTGCATCGTTTTCTATTTATAATTCTAAACTCGGCGACAATTAATAAAATTAATGAAATAAAGACGCCAATAGGCTACTAACTTTGAATAACTTGTGACATTTTTGAGGAAATCCATCTTGACAAACTCTGCAATGACCACGACAACTGTCTGCAATACCAAACGTGATCCGATCACCTGGTTTAATGTCGTCTGCATCTCTTCCATCTGTGACTAATACCTCGACGACCGCTTCATGTCCAAGTACACTTAGTGAATAAGTGAGAAAAAAATAATAATGATAATCATGATGTAAAGGCCTTTCTGGAGGCACTCTAGATTCTTTCTAAGCTTAACGAATTTACCACCTGTCATGAGCAAACATTGGCATGACTTTCTTTTAATTTGATTTTATTAATTTCAAATGTTAAGCAGCCCTTCCCACAATAACATCCTTCCCATTAGCTACGGATCCGACCCTCATATACGTAGTGAAATGATACACCATTTGAAATCATGGTCGGTAATTTTCTTGGGCTACTTCCCACTCAGCTATACATGGGTAATCAGATTGATTTATATTAGTCAAAAATATATAATTATATGGTATAGGCTAGTGGTTTTTGCATGCCGTTCATGAATTCCACCGTGTCGGACTTACAAAATCATCGTGGAAGTCATTGTTTCTGTGTGTTTGTGGTCTTTATTGCGTACACAGCATGAATTCATTTTATTCAAAATTATATCTCACTAGTATCCCAGCAGAAATATAAAATATAAACACAATTACCTATCCCATGACACCCCTCGAGAGTGTCCCTAAAAAGCCGTGACGGAATTAGCATATAGGCCTACACAACAGTTACCTCCAACTGACCACTTTCATATAACGTGTAGGTCTATATCCTTTAAAATAGTATGGTTTAATTATCGAAGAATTTTTAAATAATAATACACAACGATGTTTCTGAAGTCAACTTGTTGGATAACAGGCGTGAAGGAATTACAATTTTGCTCTGCGGCGGAATTTCCGCTTCGTTAATTTCGACAATCAGGCAACTCTTCGGAAACCATCAAGATTTTAGCATCAACTTAAAAAGTTTGAAGACAGACATAACAAGTAAAAATGTGTTTATCGTGATAAAAATGATGTACAAATAGCTGAGCTGTGTTGGGAATACAAAATTGCGTTATAGGTTACATAAATCATGGAAGGCCGTATGTAGGCCTATACATATATGACGTGGTTGTATTTTTATTATTCCATTTAACTTAATTAAGTTTTTGAGTTAGGTTTACCTTGGTGCAGGCTCTTTCCGGTTTCCATTTAGAGTATGCAGATCGGAACCGCAGATTGAACAGAGCCGAATTAGAGCTAAAATCTCCCCTTCTCCCAATAAAGGTGGGAGTGGCACAGGCCCCAATGAAAGGCCAGGGTAACCTCCTCCTAAACGACCGTCAAACATTAACACGCTCGCTTTATCTGCTGTTGAGATGTCCATATTTGGCTAAATTTGGGGAATTACAAAAAAAAGATGATGTAAATTTTGCGTTATTACAAGTCGATTTAAACAATACAAGTGTTGCCAACCCAGACAGAACCTACTTATTTAGAACAGGTATCTGCCCCGGTTCGTGATTTTACTACTGAATACATCTTGTAACACTTTACGCGTTAGACTGAACTGGACATATTTCAATTTGCCTGTAGTAGGCCTACCCAAGGGTATTCAATCTGATTGGCATACGTGTGTCTATAGGTTAATTTTATGCCTACTCCTTCGGCAATAGGCCTAAACCGATTAGCTATGCTGACATGTAGGAGTCTTCCTAACCTCAGTTTTTTTATAAAGCGAACACTACAACTCTTCCGCAAGTAACCTTCCAATATATACAAATTGTACGGCCGTATCTTGATTTAAACCATCTAGTTTTCTTTCTTGAACACTTGTGAATAAGTAAGATTCATAAAACGACCACTTGGCGTGCATATTTTAGTAAAAATCAATCATTTCTCAGCAGTACCCGTTTCGCTCTTTCGCTATAAAAAACGGCATTTTAACATGACGGGCAATGACATAATTCTAACAGTTTTTATACTGCCTGCTCTCGTATCTCTATAATTATACCTGTGAGACAGGTCTATCAGATAGGCTACGTATTCGCATCTATAAATTGGTAGGCTATCAGGCGTTTTCTCTCGCCTTCTTCTTTGTCAGATTATCTCCCCTGTTGGAAATCTTCTACTCGACGCAATCCTTGTTGCAACAACAACAACAATATGTTAAGCTATGCGTTAAAAATTCACAACGCTGTTTAAAGCACCTGACCACAAAAGCAAGTAACCCTCGTAGTTTTCTATTTCTGCTCTTGGTGTTGATAACAATCCAATGTCCCGGGTCGGCAAGTTAACATTTTGAAACAGATGTAGTTAATTGTTACGTGTAATGGTTCGAAGGCTACCGAGCCTAGGCCTTGTTGAGTACCATCACGAGGCCAGTTATCGAGGTTATCTGACTGAAACTGACCTACATACAACATACAGTCAAAATAAAAGTTACAGTAAACCATACCACACTAATTTCTTAAATTAAGTATCGGCCATATCGTGTTATAGAATCCAGTCAGTGTCTTTTGCTTTGAAAATGTTGAGGCGCACCATATGATTTAACATGGTCACGATGGTAGGGAGCAGTGTCTGCACAGGGTAAAATGGCAACTGGGGACTATTTTACAATATTGCCTAAGTATCTATCCCCCTCCATTTTCCAAAGAATGTCATATGCATAACCTTTAGCAATTGGCCTACATAAGTGACTAAAATCGCGTTCATATGTTTATTTAATAATTTCTAATATTTATCAAACGGAATATGACGGTGGAAATGGATACCAAATTCTTTACTATTTTCAAAAAAAATAAATTTGTTTGCTAGGTTTAAATAAAACCATGCAGCTGTCAGGTATTATAAAATAAACACTTAAAGACTAAGCCCACTAGCTGCTTTAATGGGCTAAAACTATTTTTAAAAGGAAAAATGGCAAGTTTCTGTATTTTTCCCAAGTTATGAACTTTCCCATTTTTGCCATAGCCTGAAAGTTTTGATAGTATCATAGTAAATAAAGATGCGCCACAGCAGGCGCACCCCAACTATGATAGGACGATAACTGTGCACTTGACTACTATTTAAGCTAACACTGTTAGATACAAATGTATTTGGTTGTCTAGAGTACTTTGTTGACTAATTACAACAACGGTAAACGCTGCATTGTATATTTTAGGTAAAAAAATGTAATATTAGTGAAAAATAGTGTACTTTGTAAGTTATATTGTTTAAACTTCCATCTCGTTTAGAGGTTAGTGCCATTTAGTGGGGCTTTAATGTTTAATACCTCAGAATTATATCCTCTTCAAATTGAGACCATAACCTGATAAGTTGATAACCATAACTCGCATTGCTTGCAACAAATTTCCTGATTGATGATAATTATTTATTGTTGTTGAAAGATAATCTGTTATGATTCAACAAGCAAAGCTTTGCTGGAGATAATACAGTGTAACTCTTTAATCTTTTATTATTAAAATAAAAGCAGGACATTGTCTTCTGTTGCCAGGGCTACATAATTCCGAGCATCTGGGTAATTTGAGGCTTAATTAGATTAGCACTAGCAGGATGAGTTATAGCTACATGTATGCATTACGAGTCTGTTGAACTTTAGCCGAACAAGAGCTGGGCCCAGTGATTAATCTTCTAATATATCAGAAATGTTTGCCCGTACCTCCATTTAAATCATGTCCTTTTTGTTTTCTTCCTGAGACACCTTCAGATTAGTACGATTCATAAAACAGACTCCTTCAGTTTGTTTGCCATGCATATTTATGCGTAAAATCAACGTTTCTGCAGTAGTTAATGGTTATCAGAGAACACCTCTAATGTAAGGTTTACACCCGAAGCACCCTAAAAAATGACTTGAATCAAGTCATCTTGTCGTTGGGTGTTTTGCCGAAACAAAATCCACCACCTGTCTCGACTGTAGATAGTGACACATATTGCATTGGCGTATTGTTTCCTCCTTCATCAGTATTGTTAAAAAAGCACAATAATAATACTCAGGCTATTATAATGTAATTATAAGGCTTCTTTTTTATATAGGTTTTCAAGATGGATTAAGAAAGATAGACAACATGGAAAACCCCGATCTTGTGTCTACCAAGCAAATTGTGAAAAGACTCGTGGAACACTGGAGAGATAATGCAACTCAATCCAACCAGCTTGTCGAAGAGATACGGAAGTTAAACAGTGCACATTTTGTAACTCAACTAGCATTTGACGCTGGTTCAAACTGGACAGACGACCACACAAAATCCATTAACTATTGTTTTTCCTTTTGTCCAAGTGACTGGTTTTGTCCTATTTTTGCTGAGTATAAAGAGGACCCTGAATTTAAAAAGCGTGTTTTATGGATTTGTGAAGAGGCCTCACATTGTGCTGAAATTCCTGAGTTATCAGATGGCACAGAGAAATATGATTTCGACAAGGAAGATTTTCCGCTGTGTGCTGAAAAGTCATTGTCTTTCATGCAGTTTTACACCAAGTTTATTAAACTGTTGACAGATGTTGAAGAAACATTGCTGCTGGAAGATGTGATTAAAAATACTATTAAATACACTGTTGTATCAGTGTGTTTTAACTCAGGAATATTTCCTTGGACAAACAAAAAGTCTATTCAGGCAGCTAATGACCTTCAACAAATGCTGTTTGATAATTTCAAGTGTTCTAGCTTAACTGAACTTCTTATATTGAGATCAGACGATGTTTCTCAAACAAACCAGCAAAATGGTGTACACCATTCAATTTTACAGCAAGTTTTGGTTTATTTACAAACGAAGCTAAGTAAAGGCAAATGGAAACAAAACCCTTCTTATCTTAAATGTTTCGTGAGATGTTTGTTTGCCACTATGTCACCCAACCTTGGTGAATACCTGGATGATTTTTTACCTGTAGCATTAATGTTAATTGATGACTTTGTGAAAGAGAACAAAAGGTTAGGTGTGCAGTGTCTGTCTCATGTCATTGAAAACACTTCAATGACAGAGCTCATTTGGCAAGGTCGAGCAGAGGTCATCTTTGAAGCTGTCAAACTTCAGTTATATTCCAAAGAGGCATCATTGCTAGAAGAATCCATTCCTTGTATGTTAGCCATTTTAAAAGTCCTGGAACCTTCCAAGAGTGACCATGGTAAAATAGACACTGTCGTTTTCAAGGGGCCCAGTAAATATGATGAGATTTTTAACATGATTCTGTACAACGCTGAAATGGAATCTTTGTTAGTTTTGAGACGGGTCTACACACAGAACCTGGACAAGTTTATTAAGAACATGGGTATCAGTGTTGTTAAGCACAGTAAAAGGCTATTGCATCTAGTGGGTTCTTACTTAGAAACTTCTGATGGCCCAAGTGAAAAATCAAGGTTTAACACACTTTTGATTCTCAATGCCTTTATATACCAGGCCTGGCCGCGAGTGTCTCGACACTGCCCTGTCATTCTGAAATCGCTTATAAGACTTGTGTATGATATTTCAGTAGACAAAAGCCTCACACCGGAGAGTATTAAAATAGAATTAATGGAGACGACCAAAGAGAGTTTATTGCTGTTAAAGTCAGTTTGTTCTAAAGACGTTAATAAATGTTTGAAGCTTATGTCCGGTATTGAAACAACGCCACAGTGTAAACATATCCTTCTGGAGGTGCTGGAAACTTAAACATTTCCATTGGGCACAGGACAAAGGTACACCTTTGTATAACGCCATCACAGGTGAAATACCCCTTTGTGCGATGTTAAACGACATGCAATCGATCAAATGTGTAAGCTTATATTTTTTGTTTTAAACATGTGTGCTCAGAATATAAACAGCTGAATACTTGACGGCTGGGAATGTTCAGACTTCAGTTTAGTCTTCTGAATGTTATTCTAACAAACTTTTGGGTTATTATTTAATAAAATTTAAATAACCTAAAAATTAAATGTTGAAACTTTGTTGACGTTATTATTAGTTTATTTATTTATTAAAGCCCCACTAACTGGCATTAACCGCTTAAACAATATAAGCACACTATTTATCACTCAAGTGGGTGGTTGGGCGGGAGCCTCCTGATGCCCTGGTGCTCTCAGAGTTTAAGGGCATCAGGAAGTAGGGTTTTTTTTTACGTGTTGTTGTTTTTTCTTCTTTTTTCCCCCCTTTTCTGTCTTGTCTCTTATGTTGCCATTGACGTGAACGGTGGTTTCCTCCACCCATGGGGCTGGCACGCCGTCGTATAGGTGAAATACCCCTGAGTACGGCGTTAAACCCCAATCAATCAATCAATCAATCTTTCTCTGCATTTATAAAAATATATAAGCCAGGTAGACGGCATTGGTTCTAATTTCAGCATAGTACACCTACATGTACCTCTTGTGTCAGACCTGCATATCGTGAGGGAAAGCAATTTCAAATCAAAGTGGAAGCTAGTTAGTCTGACTAGGTTTGATCTATGACTGGAGCCGGCTACACGGAATAATGAGGCTTCTTTGTACCATTAAAGCTTAGCCAATATACAAAATGATGGCAGCGTATAATAGGGCCACAGCGTAAAAAAAAATCAGGATATCTCTTAATTAGGAGATATTTAAATCTTAATTAGGAGATATAATGTTCTAATTTGGAGATAGTTAATTTGAAAAATTCATAACATTATATCCTAATTAGGAGATAATTAAGTCGTTATTAGAAGAAAATAAACCCTTATTAGGAGATAAGCATTTGCTAATTAGGAGGAATTAAATTCTAATTTTGACTTACTATCTCCTAATTAGGACATGTTTATCTCATACAGAGTTCATTTATATCCTTTTTAGGACTTATCTCATAATTATGATCCATTATGTCCTAATTATGATCCATAATGTCCTAACTAGGACTTAAAATACCCTTATTAGAGATAAAATGTCCTAATTAGGACATACTCAGTTTTTGTTCACACTGGGGACCTAGTACGCAGCCGTACAAAAGCTATCAGATTTAGCACTATTTTTACCCCTCTGCCAATTTTGACCCAGGGGTATTGTCGTCATCATTTATGTCCGAATGTTATATCAGTGATATCTCTGTAACAAAATCACATAGGGCCCCCAAATTTGGATATGTTCTGTAGGCCTATGTAGTGAATTGTGGAAAGGCTATTCAAATTGGCCATGCTCGTCAAATGATTTATGGAGTTATGTCCCTTTTTCAACTTTTGTATATACCATGATATCTCTGAAACAATAACACGTGGGGCCACCAAATTTATATTTATTATGTATCTAGTGAATTGTGGGAAGCCTATTGAAATTGGGCATGCTCCAGAAATGATTTATTGAGTTTTGTCCCTTTTTCAACTTTTTTTTATACCATGATATCTCTGAAAAAAAAATCATGTGGGGCCACCAAATTTATATATATTATTTATATACCAGTAAAATATCAGGATTTACTTCACCAAGAAAAGTGATATTTC
>JAVFBY010267316.1:0-10508 GCA_034781015.1 Tonicella lineata
CCCCACCCCACCCACTCACACCACCCGCCGCAGGTCTCTGAAGAGCTTTCCTTCTTGTTTAAGCACAACATTGCATTACGAAAATAGCGATTGAGCAATTGTGCTTAGAAAAAGGATCTATTCGACAGAAAGCCTGGGGTAAGCTATTAGGCTATGTCAAATGCCATTACCACGCCGTCATATGGGCGAAATGCCGCTAAGCACGGCGTTTACACACCAGGTACTCAATTTAAATGCCGTTTAAACAATTTATATTGTCTGTTATTAAGATTAAAATGAATGCAAAACAAGGCTGCTATAATTAAAATACAATTTGGAAAGAATATAAATATTTATACAGTTAGCCCTACGTGAAAAAACAAACTCCTATCCATATTTATTAATCGGAATATATTTGGAGGGACATGGGATATTATAACATTTAAATGGGACGCCCGACATTGTTCCATGCATAAAAGCGGTTATTTTTCGTTGTAAGGAATATATTACCACATTAATATATACCTATAGGCATAGTTGCCAAGATTGAGTATACATTCAGTTACTCAAAATGTGTTCTTTGTTTAGGGAAATGTGTATGTAGAGAAGCTTTTGGATCTGTTTATCTAAATGTGTCGTGCGTTCATTGTGACTGTAGCTTCAGGGATGAATATTCACGAGGAAGGCTTCTGCGAAAAGTCATTCGTGCATATGAAAAAAAAAATGATCAAAATACCGTAATTTTTTTTACCTTTTTCTTTCACAACTATAATGTGAATCCGTTTTATGAAAAAGAAAGTGTTGAATTTTCACGAGACTACGCTTAAACTTCATACCGAATTTCTGAAGTATAGCCTATTTAACATAACAACCATCAGTTTGACGAAAAAAAACAAAAATAAATTCAATATGTTATTGCATAATATTCTGTTTACACCAGATTTTCCGGATAACGACTTTTTTTTTATTTAAGCACAACATTGCATTACGAAAATAGCCATTGAGCAATTGTGCTTAAAACAAGGATCTGTTCTGCAGACAGCCTGGTGTAAGCTGTTATGTCAAATGCCATTACCACGCCGTCATATAGGCGAAATGCCGCTTAGCACGGCGTTTACACACCAGGTAATCAATTTAAATGCCGTTTAAACAATTTATGTTATCTGTTATTAAGATTAAAATGTATGCAAAACAAGGCTGCTATAGTTAAAATACAATTTGGAAAGAATATAAATATGTATACAGTATAGCACTACGTGAAAAACAAACTCCGATCCATATTTATTAATCGGAATATATTTGGAGGGACATGGGATATTATACCATTTAAATGGGGTGACCCGGCATTGTTTCATGCATAAAAGCGGTTATTTTTCGTTGTAAGGAATATATTACCAAATTTATATATACCTATAGGCATAGTTGACAAGATTGAGTATACATTGAGTTACTAAAAATGTGTTCTTTGTTTAGGGAAATGTGTATGTAGAGAAGCTCTTGGATTTGTTTATCTAAATATATACATACCGAATTGACTGAATAAAAGTTTCTTCTGCAGCACTATGGATGCTCACAACATGGCTGCTTGATGAAATACAGGAATCCTGAGCAACAGCGAATGTAGTTAAAGTGGTTGTCGACTTATAACAAAACCCGTTGTATTCATTCCAGTCAGAACTGCAAGCTTAATAAACAGATAGAAAATGGGTCTCGCTTGGCAATACACGTATAAGCGATGTAGCAAAAATATGTACATTTGAATTGGTTTTCACAAATGTCTGTATTCAGATATGCCTGTATACAATTATGCCTGTATTCACATATACATGTATACAAATATGCCTTTGTCCACATATGCCTGTATACAAATATGCCTTTATCCACATATGCCTCTATACAAATATGCCTATGCATTCAAATACATGTATGCACATATGCATGTATACAAATATGCCTGTATCTACATATATCTGCATAAAAATATGCGTATATCCACATATGCATGTTAACAAACATGCCTGCATCAACATATACATGTATATACATGCCTGTATGCATATATGCATGTATACAAATATGCCTGTATCCACATATGCCCAAACAAATATGCCTATATCCACATATGCATGTGTGCGAATATGCCTGTATCCACATATGATTGTGCTTTTATCGGGTTATAAATGAATACATGTACAAAGCGTATCGAATATATTTTTGTCTTGCTCAATGATGTCATTGTAACAGTTGTTAGTCACACTGTATGGTTACCACGCTATGTTTTTCGCTTATGTGATAATGTCCATTCAGATATAAACAACTTAAATAATATAAAAGTGGCAGAAAACACAACTGAATGTTTATACAATTAGCATGCTAACGTTACATATGCTTTAAGTAGAAAGTAATATTTTATTAATTCTATTGCATATTTGGTGTCACTGTTTTAAGAACGCATGGCTCAAACTGTAATGTTCAGGTGTCGTGTATCGGAAAAGAGTATTGTAAGAATAAAGGCTTTGGATTTCGGTTTTCAGGAACTAACCACGAATTGTCAGTAAAAAAAAACGTGACTTACCTGGGTATGCCGTGTTTACCTCGCCTATACAAAAACAAAGGGTAATAAAGATGATCCCTAATTCCTTTAATGTCATGGTATACATGGTGGCAGATATACAACTGATTCTTGGTATCTTGTTTTTCTTTCATACACTTTACCAGTTCACCTTGTTGCCATCGCGCGTCTACAGGCGATATATTTTCACGGATTGAAGAATCGTATTTCGCTTACAGCTATAACAACTACACAGAGGTGGTTGCGTTTTAACACAGTGGTATGAGCATGGCTATAATATCCACAGCTTTCATTTGATGACATTACCTCAAAGAGAATGTCGTCTTCGGTCTTGGTTTGTTTACCTGAGACTTTGAAAGGAGTAAATTGTGACCTAGAGGAAACAGGAAAAGCCTAATCAATCAGCTGTCGGTAAAATTGGATTTTTATGGTAATATGCAAGGTTGGTTTAAGACGGCATCAGGGAAGTACGCCAGAACTAATAATTCGCCACTCTGAAATGTGACACCTAGTTTTATCGGCGATTTCTGTCACGGGGATCAATTATTGATAATTGATATCTAGAGCTCTGGTTATGACCAGGATATGCTTTAGAAGCTGTGTCCTTAATAGAAAACATGACCACATATCACATAATTGAAGCCAATTTATGTACGCTGTCAATACATGCGAGTCGGATCGATCTTGTGCGCTAATTTGTCCTTTGATGATTCTAGTTTACTACTTTGTTTGTGGAATACTTTCTTCTTTGATGAACAATAATGGTGCAGTACAATGAGATTCAGTTGTTTATAAGGCAATTAGGCGCCCAGAACTGGTCCAATATGATGTCAACAAACACGTTTACGTCTGCATATTGCACAGAACGATCAAGCAGTTATTGATCTTCCACCATAAATAAGCTAGTATGCATGACTTATAAATATACAATATATTGGTGGTCTTAACTTATGAGAGAATTCGTTTGGTATTATCCCCTGAGTTTGTCAGTCGTTTAAAAGACACGGTAACCCAAAATTATGTTTTATCAACCAATTCTGTTTGCCACGATTTTACAAAGTAGGCTATTAAAGTGTGTTTATTAATGAAGATAATACATTTGAAATAAAAAGATGTTAATTTGTTAATCAGATTGTACAAGACCCGAGAAATCCTGTGATGACTGTAATCTAACGTGGTCGAGGTCTGGATGAGAATCTGTGAATGCCTTGATAAATAGTTTTAGACGCAGGAAAACCTAGCACAGCACCCAACAAAAGGTCTGTCAACGGTGTTTGGTCCTTCTGTGTTTAGCGAATGACAGGAGAAAAACTCTAGCAAATCGAAGCCACTGGAAATGTGTAAAATCCTGGTCACTTCCAAGATGGCCGCCACGGACCCCGAAAATAAATAAAAAAATCGATGCAACTGGCTTTGAATGCGGTGTAGAACAATGGTTTGTAATAATTTTTGCCCAGGGTTTGGTGGGTCATTGAATTCCCTGGTGTTATTCAAATTAGAATCCAACCTGAAACAAGCAACGAAAACCACGAACCACATTGGGTAGAACTTTATACTTACGCATGTGTACAACATTCTAGGTTTTGACCTCCCAGTCCTCTGTAAATACAGCTAGAGACCAGATGTCTGTTCAATAAGCCTAGCATGCTATGTACATTTTAGCTTACACTTCGCTTAATATTAACCCTATTGAACGGAATTGACTTCTCGCCTAGCCGTCGTAGATCAACTCTGTCCAATAGGCAGAGCGCCTGCGCAATATATCAGACGGGCACATCCCACTGCGGATAGAGAAGCTGCCAGAATATATATTCTACCACAAAATGAAGCAATCGGAATAATTTATATGTAGCCTAAATTATTTTGTTGCTATGTGGGGACTGACCAGACACCAAAAAGCTCCTCCATGCAAAACATTTGTGAAAGAATTGTCATTTATTAAAGTAACCATTCATTTCCGCATTGCCCGACGCAACTTTGGTTTGATCTGCTTAGACGCTGAACCACCTCTGAGGAATGCTAGCGAGTACCCGCTACAAGTCTGTTGAGCAGTGTCGTTCCATAGCAATAGCTAGCGAGTGTCAGCTGGTGTTAGGCCTATTGAACACGCCTCTAGTTGGCTGGATTTTCACACAACGTTAACTGATATGAGCCACATGCCGATGTATATGGAAGTCCCTACATTTCGGAACTGCAACGGAGTTGCTTTAAATAGTCGTTCACTTAAAATGGCTCATCCTGAATAAAATATCTGGTACAGCATTACTATTAGTCATTATCAAGTACAAGTTGATTATTGGGAAGTTTCCATAGGATCTATATTCTTCTCCATGCCCACCAACGTCATAGTCTGATAGTTGACCCTGTGAGAATTGTACTTGGTAGAAGATTCGTTGGAGGAAGACATTCAGGGGCTTCAAGCGATTTTACGCCGACGAGTTTCTTTTTGACAATGACATAGGGCAGCCAGAGAGCTTGTGTTGGCTCCACCAAAGGTTGCCACTTTTGTTTGGGTGCCATGAGTTTCTATGCCAAGACTGTTCTTGTCCCTTGGAGTGGAAGCAACAGCCGAGGGCTGAATAACTGGATCA
This sequence comes from Tonicella lineata, assembly GCA_034781015.1. Classification (NCBI taxonomy): domain Eukaryota; kingdom Metazoa; phylum Mollusca; class Polyplacophora; order Chitonida; family Mopaliidae; genus Tonicella; species Tonicella lineata. The sequence continues at coordinate 5,143 of JAVFBY010267316.1, forward strand.
GCTGTCACTAGTTTGTTTTTTTGGAAAAGGTGTTTCTCTCCAACACATAAAATACGAGATGTCGAATCACATCCTGGGAGTAGATGCAGTAATAACACTTGTGTGTGCAAATCACTGCCAACACTCTGCTTCATCCTGTTAATGTCGTAAGCTTTTCAGTGCCTTTGTATTGATAGCCAATCCGAAGGAGAATATCCACGTGTAGCAAACAGGAAGGATCAACAAACAGTATCCTCTCCAATCAGAGAGGTGGAATGCATGCTTGCGATGGCAACTATAACCTTGACAATGTCCAAATCAGTATCCACTTCTGCCTATAGGTAACCAAACTGTCAGTTTTCTTTATTTCTTTATTTAGCTTCCCCCTTATTGAGCGGATTAGTTGCTGCTTATTAGTCCCCTTTGATTGTGTGTTTTTGTATTGGTGTTTATAGCGTTTTAGTCACGGGAATTTCGCTTATATGACGACGGATTCTCCACTTCTAACTTTGTACTACTTAAAGGGAAAGATCGCTGAATTTCAACCAGATTTCAATATTTTCCACGTATAATTTTTTAAATATATGCCTGTATTTCATTGATCTCAAAGTCGATTTAACGGAAAACGAGCAGTTTTAATATCGGAAGTGACGTCAATGGTTCAGAATAACAACGACTTTGACTTTGTAATAAATGGGAGCTTGAACAAAAAAAGCTTCTTTTGATGCCGATATTTAAGGCTTTTTTAAATTTTTATCCCGGAAAGTTTTATCACTATTTACGTAGCAGCGCATTTCAATGATTTGTTTTTAATATATGTGTTTATACATTATTACAAGGCGTTTCAAAACAGTAAACCCCGCCCCTAAAGGTGATTATATGAAACAACACATGAGTAATCCAGTGATTTTATTGGTCAATGCTCGTTTGTTATGGGATAATATGGGAAACATGACGTCAAAGGATGTCACATGTGTGTTGTGTCCTGAAAAGACATTTGTCGGCCCACATAAATATATAAACGCATTTATCTTACTGCAGTGGAATACCCCCTTTCTCTGTTAAGCAAATCCTGATAATTCAAACATATATAAATACTACATGGTATTTACAAATCATTTATCTGCCAGTCAGTTGACATCAATTTTTGGGAGGTCGACTCATTTGGGGTGTTTGGAGGACACCCCCCACCACTGGAAATGTCTGTCAGTGTCCATTTGTGAACCTGGGACTATGCTTAAGATTTTCCAGTAGGTTTCACCACGTTAACTCACAAGCTGATGTAGTTCAATTTTGGGACACCCATCACTAAAAATTTCCGGTAACGGCTAATCATGATAGCTGTGACTATTTCCGGCAGTGGTCATTCATGATAGTTGTGACTATGTCCGGCGATGGTCATTCGTGATAGCTTTGACTCTGTCCGACAGTGGTCGATCATGATAGCTGTGACTCTGTTGGGCAATGGTCATTCGTGATAGCTGTGACTATGTCCATCAATGGTCATTCGTGATAGCTGTGACTATGTCCGACAGTGGTCAATCATGATAGCTGTGACTTTGTCCATCAATGGTCATTCATGATAGTTGTGACTATGTCCGGCAGTGGTCATTCGTGATAGCTGTCACTATGTCCGGCATTGGTCATTCGTGACAGCTTTGACTATGTCCGGCAGTGGTCATTCATGATAGCTGTGACTATGTCCGGCAGTGGTCATTCGTGATAGCTGTGACTATGTCCGGCAGTGGTCATTCGTGATAGCTGTGACTATGTCCGACAATGGTCACGTGATAGCTGTGACTATGTCCGGCAGTGGATTCGTGATAGCTGTGACTATATCCGGCAATGGTCATTCATGATAGCTGTGACTATGTCCGGCAATGGTCATTCGTGATAGCTGTGACTATGTCCGACAATGGTCAATCATGATAGCTGTGATTATGTCCATTAATGGCCATTCATAATAGCTGTGACTCTGTCCGACAATGGTCATTCGTGATAGCTGTGACTATATCCGGCAATGGTCATTCATGATAACTGTGATTATGTCGATAAATGGTCATTCATGATAGCTGTGACTATGTCCGGCAGTGGTCAATCGTGATAGCTGTGACTTTGTCCATCAATGGTCATTCGTGATAGTTGTGACTATGTCCGACAATGGTCATTCATGATAGCTGTGACTATGTCCGGCAATGGCCATTCGAGATAGCTGTGGCTATGTCTGGCCGTGGCCATTAGTGATAGCTGTGACTATGTCCGACATTGGTCATTCGTGATAGCTATGATTATGTCCGGCAGTGGTCATTCGTGATAGCTGTGACTATGTCCAGCAGTGGTCATTCATGATAACTGTGACTATGTACATCAATGATCATTCATGGTAGCTGTGACTATGTCCGGTAATGGTCATTCGTGATAGCTGTGACTATGTTGATCAATGGTCATTAGTGATAGCTGCAACTATGTCCGGCAATGGTCATTCGTGATAGCTGGGACTATCTCCGGCAATGGTCATCCGTGATAGCTGGGACTATGTCCGACAATGGTCATTCATGATAGCTGTGATTATGTCCGACAATGGTCATTCATGATACCTGTGACTATGTCCATCAATGGTTATTCGTGATAGCTGTGACTATGTCCGGCAATGGTCATCCGTAATAGATGTGACTATGTCCGGCAATGGTCATTCGTGATAGCTGTGATTATGTCCATTAATGGCCATTCATGATAGCTGTGACTATGTCAATCAATGGTCATTCGTGGTAGCTGTGACTATGTCCGGCAATGGTCATTCGTGATAGCTGTGACTACATGTATGTCCGGCAATGATCATTCGTGATAGCTGGGACTATGTCCGACAATGGTCATTCATGATAGCTGTGACTCTGTCCGACAATGGCCATCCGTAATAGCTGTGACTCTGTCCGACAATGGCCATTCATGATGCCTGTGACTATGTCCATCAATGGTCATTTATTATAGCTGTGACTATGTCCGGCAATGGTCATTCGTGATAGCTGTGACTATGTCCGGCAATGGTCATTCGTGATAGCTGTGACTATGTCCATCAATGGTCATCCGTGATAGCTGTGACTATGTCCGGCAATGGTCATTCGTGATAGCTGTGATTATGTCCGGCAATGGTCATTCGTGATAGCTGTGACTATGTCCGACAATGGTCATTCATGATAGCTGGGATTATATCCATTAATGGTCATTCATGATAGATGTGACTTTGTCCGACAATAGCCATTCATGATAGCTGTGACTATGTCCATCAATGGTCATTCGTGATAGCTGTGACTATGTCCGACAGCGGTCAATCATGATAGCTGTGACTTTGTCCATCAATGGTCATTCATGATAGTTGTGACTATGTCCGGCAATGGTCATTCGTGATAGCTGTGACTATGTCCGACAGTTTGCCATTCATGATAGCTGTGATTATGTCCGGCAGTGGTCATTCATGTTAGCTGTGACTATGTCCGGCAATGGCCATTCGTGGTAGCTGTGAGTATGTCCGACAATAGTCATTCATGATAGCTGTGATTATGTCCATTAATGGCCATTCATAATAGCTGTGACTATGTCCGGCAATGGCCATTCGTGATAGCTGTGACTATGTCCGGCAATGGTCATTCATGATAGCTGTGATTATTTCCATTAATGGTCATTCATGATGGCTGTGACTGTCCGACATTGGTCATTCATGATAGCTGTGACTATGTCTGGTAATGGTCATTCGTCATAGCTGTGACTAGTTTCATGAATGGTCATTCAAGATAGCTGTGACTATGCCCGGCAATGGTCATTCGTGATAGCTGTGACTATGTCCGGAAATGGTCATTCGTGATAGCTGTGACTATGTTCAGCAATGGTCATTCGTGATAGCTGTGACTATGTCCGGCAGTGGTCAATCATGATAGCTGTGACTTTGTCCATCAATGGTCATTCATGATAGTTGTGACTATGTCCGGCAGTGGTCATTCGTGATAGCTGTGACTATGTCCGGCATTGGTCATTCGTGATAGCTGTGACTATGTCCGGCAGTGGTCATTCATGATAGCTGTGACTATGTCCGGCAGTAGTCAATCATGATAGCTGTGGCTTTGTCCATCAATGGTCATTCATGATAGTTTTGACTATGTCCGGCAATGGTCATTCGCAATAGCTGTGACTATGTCCGGCAGTGGCCAATCATGATTGCTGTGACTATGTCCGGCAATGGTCATTCGTGATAGCTGTGACTATGTCCGGCAGTGGTCAATTGTGATAGCTGTGACTTTGTCCATCAATGGTCATTCATGATAGTTTTGACTATGTCGGGCAGTGGTCATTCGTGATAGCTGAGACTATGTCCGGCAATGGTCATTCGTTATTGCTGTGACTATGTCCGACAGTGGCCAATCATGATAGCTGTGACTTTGTCCGGCAGTGGTCATTCGTGATAGCTGTGACTTTGTCCGGCAATGGTCATTCGTGATAACTGTGACTATGTCCGGCAATGGTCATTCATTATAGCTGTGACTATGTCCGGCAGTGATCATTCATGATAGCTGTGACTATGTCCATCAATGGCCACTCGTGATAGCTGTGACTATGTCCGACAATGGTCAATCATGATAGCTGTGATTATGCCTATTTATGGCGATTCATGATAGCTGACTCTGTCCTACAATGGTCATTCGTGATAGCTTTGACTATGTCCGGCAATGGTCATTCATGATAGCGTGACTATGTCCGGCAGTGGTCAATCGCGATAGCTGTGACTATGTCCGACAGTGGTCAATCATGATAGCTGTGACTTTGCCCATCAATGGTCATTCGTGTTAGTTGTGATTATGTCCGGCAGTGGTCATTCGTGATAGCTGTGACTATGTCCGGCAATGGTCATTCATGATAGCTGTGACTATGTCCGGCAATGGTCATTCGTGATAGCTGTGGCTATGTCCGGCTGTGGCCATTCGTGATAGCTGTGACTATATCCGACAATGGTCAATTGTGATAGCTATGGCTATATCCGGGAGTGGTTATTCGTGATAGCTGTGAGTATGTCCGGCAGTGGTGATTCATGATAACTGTGACTTTGTCCATCAATGGTCATTCATGATAGCTGTGACTATGTCTGGTAATGGTCATTCGTCATAGCTGTGACTATTTTCATGAATGGTCATTCAAGATAGCTGTGACTATGCCCGGCAATGGTCATTCGTGATAGCTGTGACTATGTCCGGAAATGGTCATTCGTGATAGCTGTGACTATGTTCAGCAATGGTCATTCGTGATAGCTGTGACTATGTCCGGCAGTGGTCAATCATGATAGCTGTGACTTTGTCCATCAATGGTCATTCATGATAGTTGTGACTATGTCCGGCAGTGGT
>JAVFBY010267427.1:0-10508 GCA_034781015.1 Tonicella lineata
TAGTCTGCTGTTACTAAAGTGTACAATATTCTGCTGTTACTAGAGTGTACAATAGTCTGTTGTTACTAAAGTGTACAATAGTCTGTTTTTACTAAAGTGTACAATAGTCTGCTGTTATTAAAGGGGACAATAGTCTGTTGTTACTAATGTGTACAATAGTCTGCTGTTACTAAAAGTGTATAATAGTCTGCTGTTACTAAAGTGTACAATAGCCTGTTGTTACTAAAGTGTACGATAGTCTGTTGTTACTAAAGTGTACAATAGTCTGCTGTTACTAAAGTGTAAAATAGTCTGCTGTTACTAAAGTGTACATTAGTCTGTTGTTACTAAAGTGTACAATAGTCTGCTGTTACTAAAGTGTACAATAGTCTGCTTTTACTAAAGTGTACAATAGTCTGCTGTTACTAAAGTGTACAATAGTCTGTTGTTACTAAAGTGTACAATAGTCTGCTGTTACTAAAGTGTACAATATTCTGTTGTTACTAAAGTGTACAATAGTCTGCTGTAACTAAAGTGTACAATAGTCTGTTGTTACTAAAGTGTACAGTAATTTATTGTCTCCGGTTACTAATAAGCAATATATAATTTACCATACAAAATACCATACCAAGACAAATACACTTTAAATTAAATGTAGCAAGTCTGTTTTATTAAAATATACCATTCCATAGTAAATATTACTTTCAGAAAAATGTTCAATTTCAAATCTTAATGTAATAGTTGAAAGCAAGAAAAAGAAATTAACAATAAGAAAGGGGTATGAATTGTAAATACAACCAGAAATATGTACATATAATACAATGCTCAATCCATGCATTTCACACTGGGTGCAAAAAGCAATAGTCTCATTTAAGCACTGGTCAGCTTTTTTGTATTTGCTGTCCAAAAATCTACTCAATGAACAATTTAGTTAGTACACTGCCCATATCAGACCAGAAAGGCAGTGACATTAGACGGTCTATTAATTAGGAACAGGTTAACGTATCATTACTACAGTTCCCCAGCCAGGTTCAAGGAAAATCTGATAAAAATCATATCTATATTAGCTCCCCGGTATTGTATTGTCGCCATGTAGATCTGACAACAAACTATAGCAAACAGTGTTCAATGACGTCAACTAGTGTGGGGTTCAAGAAAGGTCACCATTTAAATTGTACAATGAAACATCAGATAGCAGGAAGCATAGACTTTTTTAATCTAGGGTAGTCCCAGAGGAATCCCCTATTCACCCACCTTGGATTTGCTCTTATTGGTCGACAGATGGACATCATTTGGGGGAGTTTGTCCTCAGACCTACATTGTGACAACAAAATACCGGGGAGCTAATGTACATGTAGATCTGATTTTAATCAGACTGGGTCCAAGGTCTTTGTATTAATTAACTAGAGAATTAGACATTAGCTGTCAGGAGAACTAGTCAGTCCAATGTAGACTGTAGACAAACTTTACTTGGCTTTTTCACAAAATTTAAAAAAACTTGGTTCTCCAAAATTGGTAATTCTAAACACTTATGGATAACTGCTTAAGTCTACACCACCGTTGATCAGCTTATGTCAACAGTAAATAGCAAGTTCAAGTTCATCAAGTTTGACAGAGTTCATATGCTTACTCGAATTTCAATTTCAAGACCTTTTCCAGGCAATTCAATGTCTGAAATTATAATTTCCCAGGCCCTGTTTAAGGTTGTCTCCGCTTTCAATAGAAACTAATCTGTACTTTTATACATGAAGGTGAAGCAATATAAATACCTTAATGGTTGGGATATCCATAAAAGGGATGAAAAGGATTGTGTTTGTTTACCCTTCACTGGAATGGTATAACAAAACAAAGCATTTGTAACAAATCCTATTTATTTCAGCCGACTCACGGATGATAGGTTACACCCAATCCGATTAAAATCAGACCTACACCAAATAAATAACCTAATGACAGGGCTAACATGGTGTTGACACCAACAGTGTGTTCAATTTTCTGCATTTTATTATATTTTATTCTCCTTTTAAAACAAACAAATTGTGTAAAAATTTATAACATACATGTATCTCATTGATAATGTATGTCAAATTTTATAGAAATATCCTGAAAAATAAGGATTTAAATAAAAATACTTACTGTGTCATTGTAGCAGACACAGTCATGACAGTGTCAACACGGGGTTTCGTTTTCATTAGGTTATTTATTTGGTGTACTGCATATTAGCTCCCCGGTATTGTAACTGTCGCTATGCAGATCTGAGGACATCACCTAGTAAACTGTGTTCAATTACGCCAGGTAGTGTGGGGTTCAAGAAAGGTCACTGTTACAATTGTACAATGAAAAGCCAGATAGCAGGAGGCTGTGATAAACATAGATGCTTGCTTGCTATGACAGTCATCGGGGAATCCCCTACCCAACACACGGGAGAGATCAGCGGCCTTCTGATCGGTCAACCAATTGACACTATATATTAGGTGACATCCCCAGATCTACATAGCGGGAATACAATACTGGGGAAGTAATAAAGATCGGATTTTAATCAGGTTAGTATAAACTAGGTCCAGGTACAATGTTCATCATGTACGGTGACACATTTTTATTATTACTATACAAGTCTAATTGGACCAATTCTGCCTGCATGGTCAATTTTAAGGGTTTTTAAGTCCGGGAAAACTAATTGAAGAGCTTTGTTCCAAAACGCGATAAACGCCATTTGAACAAAATTCAAACTCCCCCCATTAACATGTCAATAATTACTATACCTTTAATAGTCCTAGATTTGATTATTTCAGATCAATATCTTTGAATAATAAGTCCCTTTATTTAAAACATGTTATAGTGGATTTATTTTTTATCTTTTCCACTAGTCAAAAAATGTGATTGATGGCATCACAGAATTGAAATGGATATATAGCGTTTTGGAACCAAGTTCATCAATTTTAAATTGCCAGTCTTTTCAAGTATTACTTAAGGCCCCGTAGGAACCATGTTAGAGTCTTCACTGTAGCATAAACTAGTAAAGGGAGATAATTATCAGATATATTAGCGATTTGGGAGTAATAACATAGACACATTAACTAGAGTCATGAGAATAGAGCTAGAATTTGTTTAGAGCAATCAGAAACTTTCTGAGTTAGTTCCCCTTGAGTCAGTCTTTGTATAAGTTGATCTATGTTAAAGGTTTTAGCTCGAGCTGTGACCGCAGGGTCGTTGGACATGAGAGTACCGAGACTGACCAATACCCGGAAGACGGCCTCGGAATCTGGATGAGGGTGCTTTAACAAATCACAACAGACAGACAGACACTGGCATTTAACCTCCACATCTCCCTGACCTATGAAGAGCTTAACACAGTGGTTTAGTAACACTGTAGAGAGCGCCACCTGGATTTGTTTCCTACTGCCAGGCAGACAGCTAAGGCCCGCCGTAAAGACAGCCTGACGATGCTCAGCGTTAAAACGCTCTCCATCAGGCTGACGGAATAGATTACATAACAGTCTCAATGTGAGCATTTGATTAGCAACAGGGGCTGATGGAGAAATAGAAGACAGAAGAGCTTCTAAAGCATGTTTCCCATCGTTGCAGAAATACTGATTGACAGTCGTGTGACCAACACTAACACGTAAAATATCCAACACAGGAAATACCAGATCTGAAACAACAAAGACGACTTTAGAAATCAGTTGTTCCGTACCGATGCTCATTGATTTTTTTTTGGTATATTACAAGGGGTTATACTATGTTTACCTGAAACCAGTGGAAAGAAGATTTATTGATTGGGGTTCCACATGGGTGGACGTTACCACCGTTCACGTCACCACAACATCAAAGACGGGACATAAAAAGGGAAAAAAAACGAGAAAAAAAGAAGAGAAAAAAAAGGACACATCAGGAAAACGAAAACAACCTACCTCCTGATGTCCCTTTATACATACAGCGCTAGGGCACCGGGAAGCTGCCCTGCCCAACCACCAGCATTGTTTGCAGCAGTAAATTAACACCACACAACATGTTCTGTTGAAAATTACTGTTCCTCCAAAGTTTTGTCAATGTATATTTGATGCAAAGAAGTGTGAGAATCTAAGTGTTCTCATTTCAGAAAAACAGAAACTTTTCTGTGCTGCATCTTCTGGTCCTTGCATGGTACATATTTAATGAGCGGGTGGTTGGGTGGGAGCTTCCTGATGCCCTTGTGCTCTCTAGGTTAAGGGGCATCGGGAACTAGGTTTTTTTTGTGGTGCCGTTTTTTTCCTTTTTCTATCTTGTCTTTCATGTTGTCAGTGACGTGAACGGTCGTTTCCTCCACCCATGGGGCTGAACCGCTGTCATATGGGTGAAATACCCCTAAGTACAGCGTTAAACTCCAACCAATCAATCAATAAATCATATTTAATGAGTACAGTACTATATATGTAGGCTCAGTGTTAGATCCATTGACCTATTTATTATAATATAGGCTGTGCTTAGCGATGTAAATCTTGATTATGCACTTCACTCAATTCAACGGGAAAACTTAATTGCATGAATGAATACAACCAGTAGTGCCCAGTATGTGGACATAAATGTTATTTAAGGCTAGACCTTTCTTTTAAGAATGTGAACTTGTAGAGCTGGCGCTGGGGGGTGTTTATTTATACCAAGAGAGAGAAGACCTTTCTTTTAATGAATATTGAATTGACTTACCAGGGGGCCAATTTAACAGTGAGGTGAGAATCTGCAGGTCGTGTAGGGAGAACGTTCCTGATACAAACTTAGAGTTGAGATCATTCAGCTTGCTCTCGTCTAATCGTAATGAAGGCTCAACTTTCTCATTAAACTCATTCAACTTGCCTGGAATTAACAACACGTGTCATTAACAATACATGTGAATAACAAGTCCGCACTGCGAGACATACCCCATGGCCTGCAGCAAAAATGATAACTGCAGCTACAGGTACAAATGTCAAGGTGTTGAGGCATGTCTTTATAATACATACCTCAACACCTTGACATTTGGGGTGTGTGCATGTATTAACAAATACGAATTCTGTGACTGCAGGCTTTGAGGCATGTATAATAAACAAATGCCTCAAAGTCTAGTCTTGACAGTCATTAACAGCTTCATTTAATAACAATACATGTACAGTTAATTAAAAATACATGTGATTAACCGCTTCATGTTACAATCACAAGTAGGGGTTACGGGTATGATTAACGTCATTAAAAGATAACAAAATAAAGACAAGTAATTATAGTCGATCAATAATAGTCCTTTACAAGTTCAGACAGCTTTGGTACAATATTAAGCTAGAAACTAAACTCTCACGTATCTTAAATGATCATACTCAACCTCTCATACAATGTATATATACATGTACATGATATATATTGTCTTTACCACACGGTTTCCTTAATACTTAGTAAGGCATGTAAAAGTGTATCACTTACATGTCATTTATTATTTTTGTTAGGGAAGTTCAAACATTTCCTTTACATCTTATATTTAAACTTACCCATGATCTGAGTTTTGTTGGCTGTCTCAAAGTAGAGATAGGTTTTCCGAGGGAAGAAAGAGGTACTGGGCACAGACTCACCGGAGTGGTAACTTGAGCCACCTGTCAAAATAAAATAAACAAGATTTACAAGGTTACAATTTTAAATGTTAAAGTAAAGAGTATTTACATATTTGATTTCAGATCTTCAATGTACATGTATTTCATTCTTAACACGTTGACTGCCGACAACGAGTTATCTCATAAAAGAGGATGTACTGAATTCTGCCAGGTACGAGTTATCTCGTAGTAAACAAAGGCTTGGTAAAACCGCTCATGAGAGAATTTGGAATGCACTACAAGCCTAATTTAGACACTATTGTCTTGATTGATGAATAAATAACACAACGATCGTGTATATGTGAACAATAATTTCCTTTTTTTTTTTTTAACGTATCTGCATGACGTAGCTGGCAATGGTGGACGATTTATTCCGTCACACTGCCAGACTACAAGTTATCTCGTAGTCGGGGTATTTCCCTTTTTGTGGTTACTGTGGAAGCTGTGACCTGAATAAAGTTGCTGAAATGGAATATATCGACGCCGTCTATCAAAATCCACGCTTGGCATATATGACCATTTTAGGACATTTTGACCGGCAGTCAACGTGTTAAATGTATACATTAGAGGGAGAGTGTGGGAACTCATCCATATAGGCTATGGACAGCTCTTCGGACGCCTATCTCCTTATATAAATCAGTGGCTCGTCTTGGGAGGTATTTTCCACAAGGAAGGCTTTAGCGAAAAGTCATTTGTGCATAAAAAAAATCATCAAAATACGGATTTTTTTTTTAAACTGTTTTCTTTCAGAACTAGTGTGAATCAGTTCTATGAAGGGAAAGTGTTGAATATTCACAAAACTATGATAAAGCTTCATACTGAAATTTTGAGATATAGCCTCTTAAATAACTATGAAATTATTTTTTAGGTTAATCATAGGCCTACTGATGTTTCAACCAAATAACTAATAAAAGGGGAACATAAGCTTATTTTCTGCTTCAGCAATCTTCTTTCTTTCCAAATCAAATCATAGGTAGTTTAATGTCCAAATTGAAAATAAACTAAAGCAAAAACATGACAGGCTAAAAGAGCGATGAATCGATGATCTACCACCAAACCGTCTAAATGTGTTGTTGTTGACCTAATTTGATAGGAAAAACCCGAAAAATAGCTGTCATTCTGCAACTAACAAATTTATCACACTTGTGTTACAAATGTAGCTTTTGTTGTTGCCGGTCAGTGAAAGTTAGTGGCTATGTTATGTGAGCAATATAATTTTGAGTAAGAAAATCATCTCAGATTCCACTTTTTGCGGATCAACAAAGTGAAACTGTGCACTTTGATGTGACGCTTCTATCACTTACAAGAATCAACAAGGTGCTTTGTGGAGAGAAAGATTGTATCTATGGAAATTCATATTTTTTTGTTTAACCAGGCTTTTTAACAGGTATTCAGGGCAGCTATATGTACATGTAGTTAGACCTGTCCTCTGTCGATTGTATCTTACTCTTCGGGGGATTTTCCTAAAGTGTTTATACAGGGGAATAGTAAAAAAAATGTACATGGTGGGGTGCCGTTGTAGGAAAATGTGAGCAGTTTAGTAAGCCTGCTTATTCATTTTCCTTGTTATGGGAAATCATCTCAACTGCGACTGAATAGATCATCTGCAGGGTTACATACATGTAATGTGCATGTGTCTTTATTTGAGAGTCATAATTCATGGCCCTGCTATTCTTCCTTGGGCATAGGTTTTCCCACAGGGGGACGTTTGAGGTGAATGGACAAGCTATTGATCAAATAATACTGAGTTATTTGCCAATCTGCGCCAGATCTTGACTTCTGTTTCTGGTAGTGACACAGTCCACTATTCAGGCTCCAGTCTCCTGCTTTACATGTTCAGTATGTCAGTCGGTAATTAACATCTGTTTCCAGTACCTGAGCTGCAGGTTGATGTGACAGTTGCGGTTAGCATCAGTGTACCTTTTAGTGGTTCACTGGCAACCGGATATGGCTCCCCAGACCCGGAACCCACCAAATGAAATCAAACAGGTGCAGACCGAATTTGCGAACAGTAGAGGAGGTAAACAGTCAGTGGTGTACCAGTAACCAATCATAGAGCCTTGACCCTGCATATAGCCTGGCCTCATCTCATAAACGGGAAGCAGAAGTCGGGTTGAAATCTGTTAACTTAAACTATGTCTTGGTCTTTCATTCAGACATGTCAGAAAGGTGTCGGAGCAGTGTCTTCGAAACAGACACAAAGTCACGCCTGTCGAGGGTCTTGACCATAGTCTTACATGTAGCTAAGAGACCCATCCTCACCTGTCATTTTCGACAGGCAGATGTCTAAAAATGGTTAAAATGAAAGGTAGAAATTCTAAATTATAACATGGGAAAGATAGGAAAACGAAAAATTTTGACAGGCGAAATTCCTCAAAATAGTGATTTATGACAGGCAGATTTCCAATCCTAGCTTAAGACACTAGTCTTGACAGGCGTGACTTTGTGTCCGTTTCGACCAGCACTTAACCTCTTCACCGCTGCGTTGCTGAAAAGGTGCGGGGCTGTGGCATGTGGGTCAGTGTCGGGGCTGTGGTCTCCCCAGTTTCCGACGGCGCATATCAATGTGCTTGAGTTCGAATCAGTCATAAGGCGGCTTAGGCCTATCAAACAGTTCCTTCCGAATCTCACATCAGCCTTTCTGTTAGTTGGTCGAACAATGTGATGGTAGTGGCGCATATCAACAGGTACATGTAAGGGGGAACAAAATCTCTGCAGCTTCTTCAGCAGACATGGAGGTTCTTCAACCTGAGAAGAATGGCATCATGTGTCGGGCTCAATCTCGAACTTTCTTCTAGCGAGTGATTTAAGCGAGAGCTTCCTGATGCACTGGTGCTCTCGGAGTTGAGGGGCATCAGGAAGTAGATTTTTTTGTGCTGTCATTTTTTGCTCCTTTTTTTTCCTTTTTCTGTCTAGTCTTTCATGTTGTAAGTGATGTAAACGGTGTTTGCCTCCACCCATGGGGCTGGCATGCCAAAGCGACCATCATATAGGCAAAATATCCCTGAGTACGGCGTTAATCCCCAATCAATCAGTCAGTATCTCCTAGGCAACCTGAATGTCCTAGCAGATTGTTTGTCCACACAGGGTCAGATTCTACCCTCAGAGTGGCAGTTACTCCAGAGATCTTTTCATCAAATCTGTTGTCTGTGGGAGACACCCCTGGTGGACTACTTTGCAACAAAATGAAACCATCAGTTGCCGACTTAAATGGCTCCAGATCCAAGTGTGGTCGCGACGCCCTATCTCAGGACTGGACAGGTCTCTTCATGTATGCCTTTTCTCCTCCTTTGTCGTTGATCATGTCAATGGTGCTGTGAAAAATGTAGATCATAGCTGCGTCGTATATCTTGTCGCACCCTGAGTAATAAAACTTTGGGTTGAAATCTTGCTGCACTTGTGTGTTTGTTTAGGATTTCTAATCTGCATCAGGACTCCTTGAACGGTTTTGAACCATTGACTTCAGCAGACTTAAAATGGTTATCTTACAAATGTGTCTTCTTGTTAGCCTTTGCGTCGGCAGCTTGAGTTTCGGAGTTACATACACTGGATCTTAGGTCGATCATGCACTCTTCACATTGGTCTTTGTATTGCATCACCACTCAGAGGTTACAGATGTTCATGGTCGCTACATGTAGTTCTCTATTCGTGCATTAAAGAATTTCCTGTCATAGGGGTTAGAGAATAATGTCCTAATGAGTCAGGTGAGTGCTGCCTGGTCTCTTTACAGAAATTCTCAGCCTGTATGAAGTAAGAATGGCAGTTAAGAAGTAAGAACTGTAGTTATGGGGCAGTCTACAAGACTGCAAAGGGAACCACCAGAGAGTGCTAGTACATGTAAGAGGAGGCTACCCAGACAGAAAAAGGTTTGTTTTGTTAGCAGTAACTAAGGCACTTGACTAAAAGAATATGAAGGCTAGTCGTAGTAAGGTAAATTTTAGTTTAATTACAATTTACATATTAATAAGCGTAACTTAATACACTACACCAAATAAATAACCTAATGACAAGGTCGACATGATGTTGACTCTGTTTTGACATGGTGTTCTATTCAGCTCTTCTGTGCTGCATTTTATTATATTTTATCCTCATTTTAAAAAAAATTTTGTGTGAAATTGTAAAACATACCTAATGGATAATGTGTGTACAATTTTATAGAAATATCATGAAAATTAAGGATTTAAAATAAAAAATAGTGTGTTGTAGTGGCAGACACCATGTTGACATGAAATCAACACAAAGTCTTATTTTCATTAGGTTATTTATTTGGTGTACTGTAGTGTGATGGACGAGGGAAGTACTTTTATTAAGCAATATGAATATACAGGTAGAAAACTTTTTCGATCGATAATAATTGCATAAGGTATGCAGATTAAGTGTTGACCCAGGGTATGTTAGGACGATAGTACATTTGTATGATATTTATAGGGCTAGTTTCACCCTTTACTTTATACTGCCGAAAAGAGCGTAATTATTTTGTGTGGGGTTTCAATGCTTACCGATCAAAGGTCTTTCTATACAAAGGGAAAGGCTATAATATAAGTGTATGTTGTTTAACAGATTTGAGATTTGTGTGTTCTTGGTAGAAGTCAAGACAAAAAAAATATACACTATTGAGTTTACTACAATTGATTTGATAGACGGTTATGCTTATCTACGCAGCTCGCATGCATGTTAAAGTAGACAAGTTTAATTGTCTAGGGATATGTAGGCCTACAGGCAGGGTAGTCTTGAATTTCCCTCCTCCGAGAATTGTCACAGATGGCCGACTTATCTATAGGTTAATTGCTCAATTATATTGTAAATACATGTATGTATATCATTATGTATCTGTTTATTAACTGTAAAATAAAACTGTATTGCACATCAGGGGTCGAAATATCACCTGTCTACCTGTCACTGACAAGTGAATTTCACAAGTGACAAGTGAAAATAAAATCT
>JAVFBY010267537.1:0-10506 GCA_034781015.1 Tonicella lineata
GAGGGTTAGCTGAGTATCATCTGCGTATTGAGAAATTCTATATTCTGTACCATTTATACTTATTCCATGTATAATTTCGTCCCTCGAACCATCACACCAAGGATTTCTGCACATAGTAAAAAAAATATATATATAGCGAGATGGGGTCCCCTTGTCTACATCCACGACTGTTATTGGAGAAATTGAAAGGTTACCGTTCTTTATGACATACGTCTGAATATTGGTATAAAACAATCGAATCCATTTGCAAAAAGAAGTTCCAAATTACAATATTTTAAGATGTCTTAAATAAAGTCCCAGGACACTGAATCGAAGGCTTTTTCAAAATCAACGAGGAGTAATAATCCTGCCATTTCATCATCTTTTGTTTTATGCATCAAGTCGTATATTAATCTACTGTTTTCACCGATGTATCTACCTTGTATAAACCCTTTCTGGTCTTCGTGAACTAATTTATTTATTACTTTTTTTTGGCGATTGGCTATGCACGATGATGCTAGTTTGTATGTGGTATTGAGTAGAGTAATGGGGCGGCAGTTTTTCAATAGATGCCTAGGCTTACCAGGTTTGGGGAGACAAGTGCTCACGCCTTGACGTTGAGTAATAGACATTTCCCCTTTGGTATAGCCAGTGTCAATTGACCGGAGAACGAAATAGCCTATATCTTTCGAGAAAAATTTAAATAATTCCGGCTGAAAGCGATCATTCCCTGGACTTTGGGCATTTTTGGTGTTTATAATACTTCACTGATTTCTTTATAGGTTATTTGTCCTTCCAATTCTAAAGCGTCAGCTGTGAAAATTGTGGTAATATTTAAGCTGTCCAGAGAGTTTCTTATTTCACTGATATCTATTTGCTCCTGGAATGAATACCATTTTTGGTAAAATAGTTGTTGCTGTTTTAAGATTTCTTTACTATAAAAAATTTCTCCTATTTTTTACAGTGTAAGTTTTGTTATTATTTAATAGCGTAGTTTTTTTTCTCTAATCCTAAGAAGTATTTTGACGGTCTGTCTCCAAAAAACTGCTATTCGGCTTTCGATCGAGCTATTATACCTTTCATATGTGTTTCACGTAACTGCTCAATGTTTTGTTTCATTTCCTCTAATTTATTTATATCTTGTTCCCCAATTGACTGATAATTTTTTTCAAATCGTTTTCTAGCAGCCTCAGCAACAATGTAGGCCAATACGAAACGCAATTCCTTCTATCACAATGCATGTACTCTCTCTGACCACCCAGTGATCATACTGTGATTTCACAATCCGAAGTGTAACAATCAGTAAGCAATCGAATCACAATCCGAGTCAATCCCCCGTGCTAGGACTGTGATTTATGTAAAGGCCCCCTAAGTTGCATAGAAAGATGGTTAACACAAGGTTTAAAAGTCAAAGTGCATTTAGCAGTATTATCCCTTTAACAATACTGATACTTTACTGAAAAGGAGAAAGTCATAAAAAATGATTTGATCAACAAAATTTGGTAGATAAGCTTGTACTAGATCGATAATATGTTTTTAAATTCAGTGGGTCTATCAAACTTTAACAAGATACATGTATATAGCTGAATTTAAAAAAAAATTAAAAAAATAAAAATTTTAGAGTATATTCTACATTTTCCTTTGAGATAGCAGACACTTGCTAAAACAGAGGTTGTCACTCAGTCAATTATATGTTATTAATATCTCGTACATGTAGTTGTGGTAATTTATTCATCGCAGTTAAGTCTTATCCAAAACGTGACTCGGAAGCTCTATATATTCACATTGTCACTCTGGTCTGCTTCGTCAGTGTTGTTTACCTGTATAGATACCGTTAGGACGCTGGGGCTGTCATTGGCTTCATGGAAATTACTCGTGTATGCCCGATGTTGATTTTCCCATCTACAGTTGAAAGGTCTTGTTTTCAGGGAACTCCGGCTCCGTCTGCGCCCGGGTAGGCGTCCTCGCTGTCCACGCCCAGTATTGTGTATTCCTATAACATAGTAATAGTCGGTTGGTGACTGTCACATGGTCGACTATGGAAAAATCGAGAGAGTCTAAATCAAAACTATTGTCAATTTTATGTATTTTTTGGTCAAATGTCTTGGCATAAATATTGCCCTCATGAGACCAAGCTGTGTCTACTGACTGAACATTTTTTAATGTCTGTAGTAAAGCCTGTTTAGATCTTGCCAAGTCATCTCTAATAACAATAGTAGAGTGTTTTAATTTTCGACGGTTTGGTTTCTGATAGATTCGGTTTTCTGTTTGCGCCTAACAAATTTCACAAATACCATCACTTTCTACGTACTCCATTGCTTCTCTTACCCACCCTGTGAGCCGCGTCGATATCGTGCTTCGATACATCCATACATCCATACCTAATCTGTCACGGAGAATATGTACTATTTTGTGACACAATCCTCGACGGATTCGTCAGGCTGGACGCCCCATACACGTATTGACGATTTCCGGGAGTACTGTTCAAAGTCAGTAAGCCTTTGTTCGTTTGAACTATATTTTTCAGCACATGATCTAGATTTGTCTTTCTCAACCTGCAATTGTGCCTGAAAATCATTGAGTTCAGACTTTAAACTTGCCTGAGAGGGCTCCAATTAAAAAATATTGTCTTCCAATTTTTCTATTTTTTCGTTTATTACGCCCACAATTTCTGACTGCATGTCTTTTATATAACTTTGTAAATAGCTTTTACTCACCATGCTTTTTCTTATTTCACGGAGCATGGTATAAATTGTACCTGCGTTCAACTCGGAAATGTTTTCGCCCCGAACGTCTTTGGTTTCAACTTCTTCTCCCTCAATACATTTTGCACGTTTTTGTTCCTGTTTGGATAGAGACGTGGTTGGTGATTGTTCGGAGCTATGACATTGCCTTTCGCTTGTCGGTCGAGGTGTGACTCTGTTGCATATTGCTGCTCTCCCTGTAGCCAACATAAACAATACTTAATTCGACGTCACGTTACAAGAATTATACGCCGACATAATAATCACAACTTGATCAGCAAAGCGGACCAGGAGTAAATAATGTGGATTAAACAAACTGATTGATCAACTTTTAGTGGGAATAAATCTTTAGATAAACTTTTCAAGATTAATTATAAAACTCTTCCGTCGTGTTTCAAAAGGAAATATTATGTCTGTATTATTTTTAACAGTTAAGTTTAGTCCGTGCCGGAACACGCTTTTGGATATCGCACTTGTCACGCAACGCTGTTTGATCTGACGGTTAAGAAACACCACTAAATTTTTCTACTATTTATGTAGTAATTTTGCAGAATTCACTGAGCGAAAAAGTGAATGAAAACAAATTATTGAACTTAGCGACATACCTTCAGACAAAGAGGGATATTTAGGCATTAAAATAAGCATTGCATCAATATAACTTCCCCATTGAATTTTTTAAAGCTATTGATCATCAAAACAAAGTCATGTCTTAATGTCAACATGCAAACACTCAGAGGGGCTGAATAACTAATTCATTAAAAATCACTAAAAAAATTTGGCTACAAATCATCTAGCCTTATATTTCACAAGGTACTATAATTTCAATACAAATTTATGTGCACTCTTGCAGCCTGTAAAGTCTTTTGCCGCATATTATGTGCAATATGAAGGCATACAAGATTTTAATAAAAAAAACATGAGGGGTTGAAATAATTTGTAACCCGTTGCTATAATGACTACCGCGTGAGATTTTAGCTACTGGGAGCTAATGGTGGTCATTAACCTGAAGCGTCCGAAGAAAATGTACTCCATTTTTCATGTTTTCCGTCAACATTATCACATATAATTTCAAAATTTAACAGACATTTTGCGACCATTAAGCACAATGGGAACAAAGAAATGTGTGACCTTGTGTATAACTATGGAAGCCAGGCGCGGCCATGGATTTTCCCTTTTTTTTCGTGTTTGACAAACGCGAGAAAACGCGGGAACGTCAATTATAGCCAATCTATCTCGACATAATGGCTATTTGGCGTTTTCTCGCCTTAGACAAACGCGAAACAAAAATACGCAAAAAAGAGAATATATCGCAAAATAATTGCTATTAATTTGGCACTCGCGAGAAAACGGGTAAAACGCCTAATCAAAACATCTTTTTTTTTGGCGTGTTGTGATTTTTGTCTTTCAAAAGCGAGAAAACACGAAAACGAAATAACACCAAATCAAAACTTAGTTTCTCGCTGACAAACTGTCAGATCAAGTGCCGTGATACTCAGAACACTGTAGATAAAATATACCATATATTCTTGTTATTAAAGTTATTTCACTTACATAAAACAAATTACAGTGTTACACTGTGTTACAGTGTACAGTGTACAGTGTTAAATTACAGTGTTACAGTGTAAAACAAATTACAGTGTAACACTGTAATTTGTTTTATGTAAGTGAAATAACCTTAATAACAAGAATATATGGTATATTTTATCTACAGTGTTGTGAGTATCACGGCACTTGAACTGACAGTTTGTCAGCGAGAAACTAAGTTTTGATTTGGCGTTATTTCGTTTCCGCGTTTTCTCGCTTTTAAAAAACAAAAATCACAACACGCCAAAAAAAATGATGTTTTAATTTTGACCCAGAGTCAAAACAATTGGCTGGCAACTTATAATACCAACAGCAGGATATCTAGCAACATTTGTTCAGTACATGGGTAATAATTACTGTTCAGTACCTGAAAAGTACTTATCGTGTTATAAATAATAATGTTCATTAACTGGACACCTACTGAGCATTACCTTACAGTAACCACTCAAGTACTGCTCAGTATCTGGACAGGTACTGAGCAGTAACCACTAAAGTACTGTTCAGTAACTGGACAGCTACTGAGCAGTACCTTACAGTAACCACATCAGTACTGTTCAGTTATCGGACAGTACTTAACAGTTACTGAGCAGTACTGTCCAAGTTCATAACATAGTAGAACTGACAAGTTTGTAACTGCGAAGTAATGTACAGAAAGTTGTCTTAAAAGCACTGCTAAGTAACCTACAAATACGTAACAGTTACTGACTACCATTAGAAATAGGACGTACAGTAGGCTAAGCGTTCATGAAAGCTGCGAAATTTTTAAATTAACCAACCTTCCCTAATGTTTGAGAACCCTTTCTTTTTAAATCAAAGCAGGGGTAGAAATATTGTGACATGTAGGGAAACATCTGCGGTACTCGGCCTTCTTTGTAGCTCTTGTCACTTGTGTTGTAGGCGTTTGATGGAGGCAAAAGACACTTTTCTAAATAATATTGCAGCATTGATAAGTTAAATCAATTGTTGGGGCCAATCAAAAATGCTGGTAGCATTTGACCCTCATTTCATTTGAAGTTCAAATTAGTCAAGTTTTAAACTCAGTGAAACTTACCGCCTAGAAGACAGCCTCTTCGCTTTTGCCCCTACCGGAAGTAAGCATCAATGTCAGTCATAGCTGCGTGGTGGGTCTAGTTTTTCTTCTAGGTCATTGGTTTTGCCTAATTTCTAGCACATACCCTGATTCTCATAATCTTGGGACACTTTTACACGTTAAATCTAGACAAGGAATACTCTTATTACTCCCACTTGGTGAGTTTTCAGGCTTACTCTATATATATTCTGTCAAACAAAACCTGCATTTAATCTCTCCTAGCACTAGTTATAAAGACTACGTAGTCTCATTTTCCTTTTAGTCGACAAAACTTTCTGAAGACAAAATAATGGAGGACCGTATGGCCCGCGGAGTACTATTTATGTATTAAAACGTGGAGGACCGTGGAGGACCGTATGGCCCGCGGAGGACCTAGTACTGGCCAAGACATGCGCGGTCCGCGCATTACTATTCATGTATTAAAACGTGGAGGGCCGTGGAGGACCGTATGGCCCGCGGAGGGCCAGTACTGACCAAGACATGCGCGGTCTGAAGAACTTTCTGAGGACAAACTAATGGGGATCGCCAGTGGCCAGATTTTAATGGTGGTTCTTAACCTATATATGTTAAGAAACACCATTAAATTCTTCTATATGTTTGTAATAATTTTTCAGA
Source organism: Tonicella lineata (assembly GCA_034781015.1). Classification (NCBI taxonomy): domain Eukaryota; kingdom Metazoa; phylum Mollusca; class Polyplacophora; order Chitonida; family Mopaliidae; genus Tonicella; species Tonicella lineata. Next base: position 6,013 of record JAVFBY010267537.1, read on the forward strand.
ATTCACAGAGCGAAAAAGTGTTAAATTATTGAACTCAGTGACATACCTTCAGACAGAGAGACAAAGAGAGATATTATGACATTAAAATAAGCATAGTATTAATATAGCTTTCCCATCGAATCTTTAAGCTATTCGTCATCAAAACAAAGTTATGTCTAAATGTCAACATGCAAACACTTAGAGGGGCTGAATACTTAATCCATAAAAAATCAATCAAAAATTTCGGCTCCAAATCATCTATAGCCTTATATTTTACAAGGTTTTATAATTCCCCCAAAATGTATGTGCACTCTTCCAACCTGTCAAGTCTTATGTCAGAATAACACCCAATCACCTCTTTCCTGAACATTTACTGCTGAATGCTTAAAAAGTGCAGAAAAACTACTGGAAGCTAATGGTGGTTCTTAACCTATAGGTTCAGGCTGTTTGTCCCTCTTGCCGTAAAGCGACACTTTCGTTTCACAAAGGGACGTAATTATGTTTTTTTGTAACCATTTAGTAACCATTTAGTACTATCTAGCTTTTCAACGCAGATTAGAACTTTGGGACAAATAGGTGACATGTCAGGATTTCGGTTTCGTGCACTATTTTCAAGGCTGGAAATCCCCTTTTACGGAAATCATATATCTTGGAAACTTGTGTAAATGTGTTTGATTGATGTTTTAACGTCGTACTCAGGGGTATTTCACATATATGACGACGGATTCTCCACTTTTTAGACAATCCTACTTGGTAGGGTGGAAAACCGGGAAGGAACCCACGGAAAAACCACCCCGCTATAGCCGAAGTCACCTATGTGACTCCCTCTGTACCTAAGCAAGTCCACTGGGGGAATCGAACTCGTGCCGTACATCGAAGGAGGATCGGTAGTCACGCCAGTCAGATGCTCTAACCTCCAAGCCACGGCGCTGGCCCGTGTAAATGTGTATAGTTTGACATTCTAGTTAATATTTTTTGACAATCTAAACACAATTATATTTGACAGTAAAGATTTGCAAACATTGAGTTACTCTGTGGTCGAACGACATCGTCATGTAAGCCCTGCGCATTCTTACACTAGCAATTTGTCGAATAATGAGTCCATAATTTGTTTCAATTTGATGACTTTACTTAATAACTCTATAATCTATACTTCTAGGTTTACTGAACTGTTACTTATCTAAAACAAATGCTTGTTCAGTTAATGTTATATTTTACCCATTTATTCGCATGGCTAGCTAACGCCCTGTCAATAATAACTACATATAAGTAATTGTTGTTTTCTCGACATATCTAGTTTACAGCCTTTTTCCGATAGTTGAACTAGAACGGTATTTAATGCATTTCCTCGTCTTTGTTAGTGTGACTTACTCTCGAAATGTAAACGTCTGTGTCAACAGTTCGCGTTGCCCTTTATAATTCACATAATAAATTATTAGAAATTTATAATAGCTTACTTCTTGAATGGATTCAATTACTTAGGCCACAATTGAAGCCGATCGATATATTGTATTCTTTATCCTGAATTGGAACTGACATTGTATAGTTAAGTATGCCGTTCAAAACACAAAAAGCACCTTATCTATACTTATGATAGCTTATTTCTTGAATGTACCTATTTATTTAGACAACAGTTAGAGCCGATCGATATATTGTATTCTCTACCCTGTATTTAAGCCCAAGTCAAAGAGAATGAAGGAACAAAAGCTTTTGTTTTTACAAAGCTGTTTCTTTTTATGGCACAGAACTATGAAATATCATTGATTATTGATTTATACACAGGCCTTTTAGCAGGCAGTGTATCGCATTTAACCTCTAAATGTCACCGAAATCTTGTAGTCGAATTTTATCACCAAAGTGGAATGTCACCGAAACGTTACCCAAATGATGTATTTAGCCTTTAACGTTTTGAATTGAGTGACACAAATTGACACAAAAACACCGGGAAATTCGGAAGGCGGAAAGCTAGCGCTGGGTGACGCTTCTGTGACATTTACGGTGGCAATTTTAGAACACCGCTAAGGAAAGGTTTATTTTTATACCAAAAATATTATAGGAGAATAATGTTTGAAACAAAGTGTAGACACCTCTTCTCGCTGAGACACCACACAACCAAGATTTTTTCCTTTTCCGGGGAACGGGTTTTAGGTCCCCATAGTTAGATCGATGGGGCTTGTTTCATCAAAACTAAAAGTTCTATAGGATATCTTAGTTGCTATGCCATCGAACATGGAATATATTGCAACGTCTTGGAAACTAAGTTGTGGCAGGATGTTTTGTTGGTTTGGTTAAACTGATCCCTTATTCACCTCTAACGTTAACATTCTGACTTGTCGACACTGAACATAATGTGACCTATCACTTATATGATTGATTTGGATATATTTTAATTTGTGCAGTGAACAGCTCAAGAATCTTATGGAAATTACACTTTTTACTATCGATTTAAATGACAGGGAATCTATATAATGAATTTTTCTATTGGAAAAGAGAAATGATGCGCAACAAATTGATTTCAATTCAGACAAAGTTTCGGCATCGTGGCCATTCTGCCTCTTTCCGTTCACGTAAACATGTAACAATCCCGAATATTTTAACAGGTCCTTGCTTCATATCTGACGTTGGGATTTTGACCCGTCCACACTGGACATAGTGTGACTATAACTTATATGATTATTGTGGATACATTTGTACAAGTGAACAGCCGTTTCGACATCGTAGCTATTCCGTCACTTTCCGTTATCGTAAACAATTTTCTGCATTTCTTGCAAAATGATTCAGAACTGTGAAATGGATAACTTACTTGTAGCTGTATTGATTGCGACCACGAGCGTGAGCTGTTTTTCAAACGGTAAGTCTCTGATTTCATTATAACTGCTTTGCATTTTGCAGTACATGTATATATATTCTGCGTCACCTTTTTCTGTAGAAAACTATTACGTAAATTATTTTTCCTGACATTTACAGAAAAATATATTTCACAAAATGGAAATTGCCACCTTTTTCAAACTGCTACTTCTTTTCCATCAGCTGCTCCAAATAAAGCGGTCAATCACTGTTTTCTGGTTTGTTTTAGTTTTCTTGCAGCAATGTATTAAAGTGAAACAAAAATTAAAAAAAAGTCAAAATAATAAAATTTCAACTTCTTATTATAATTATATCTCTTAAACGAAAAAGATATTAAAAAACGAATGACTTTTTTATTTCATATGTTGAGATGACGTGTAAATCGGCATTCTGGGTTTAATAATATTAACCCGAGGAGTAGGTATTTTCCTAAGCACTGTACAGCATAAAATAAAAGCAGAGATATCAGACACAATGTATTTCTTATCTTTTTAGGACAGGTTTACCTCCTCAATGATATTCCCTTTTTAAGACAATTTGTTTCTATTTCCGAACTGTTCCCTTCTGTTTGTGTTTCACAAGCAATTCATATACATAATAGTATGTAGTCGAATTTTATTATCAAAGTAGAATGTTCTTATTTGAATATTTATGTTGGGGCTTTTCTGGAATGAAGATCAATATCTCAACTTTAAGAATTTTGGAATAATAAAACAGTCAAACATTTTTTAATAAATATGTATTTGATGATTAGATTTTCCGTAATAACTTTATACTTGACGGATAACCGCAGTAAAATTCCCATTGCGTGTATCCTAGTTGTAGTAAAAATACTTACATACGAAGTAAACAAAATAGACGGAGCACACATTGATATGGTTTAAATCCGACCTGGAAGGCGTCATGTAGACTTTGAAAGTCCTCCTTAAACTTTCTGTACTTTGTGAACATATAACGACGAAATAGTAACACGCGAGAGGTGTTTTTAATATTTTCTGGATAACGTGTTTCAAGGCTATGTTTGATAGGCTTGGTGGAATGCACAAATGTTAAAATGATCATCGATAAGAGAAACGAAGTCTGCGAACGCATAAATGTGGAAGATTGTAGAGTTGACATAATTCCGTGTAGTTATCACTCTTGTGTGGACGATTCATCTTGTAATATTGAAATTTTCTGAACTTGTTTTGAATTTTCTGAGATAAATATTTTTTCATTGGATGATCCATTTGCGTGCTTACGTCGGCCATCTTGCAAAAAAATGAAAAAGCCTTAGGGCCTTTACAAAATACAAGACACTTGTTAACCAAATCGACATAAATGCTCTGTCGATAAAACACACGTGAAACTTGCATATGCTTGTGACAGGCTAATCTTGAGTTCTACCAAGAGCAATGATCACGATTTGAAACGTCTTCATGCCTATCACTTCGGGTTATGATGGCTTACATAACCTTCAGGTTTTATGGATACTGCTTGTAACAGATTGCTTGACGATCATCGTCCGTTATGGGCGACTCGTAAATGCATTGATTGACCGCACCGTTCGTATGGCAACCGTAGCAAAGATCCGTGCACAGACAACCTTTTTAAACAAGCCGGTAGGCGCCGATGGTCCAAGCGATCCCCCATAACCACCAACTCCCCATTCTCAGACAAAACATGTAG
>JAVFBY010267648.1:0-10505 GCA_034781015.1 Tonicella lineata
GATTTTGTTATTCAGACACGGTGGAATTCATGACATGCACATTACAAATAAAACCAATCTATCGGTCGATGAGGTATTATCTGGCGTTCCTAATGAGTTAAAAAGATTCTTAAATGAGTATAATTGTCGTAAGAACTTGTATAGAGAGATAGCACTAACACAATTGAAGTCACCCGTTGACAAACATCAAATACTGGTTTTATATATATGTTTTTCTTTTCTTTATAACTAAATTGAAGGACTTTCTATAATAGAATTTGTCAAGCTAGATTGAGGAATGAAGTCCTAGACACCTTAGCTGGGCACATTCTATGAGGCTTCAGATTACACTTTAAGTCTTTGATGATGAGTTTGTTGTATAAGTTTATTATCGAAGGTTTAAAATTGTATCAGTAGTTTAGTTATTTGTATTATTCCGTCAACCCGTATGTATTATTTGTACCTTTCGTGCCACCCTGAATGGCAAAGAGTGAATAAAATGAACTTGAATTTGATGATAACAACTTAAAATCAAGTCTATACGATCATTATACTAGCTGAATTTATCTTTATACTTTAACCTTAACTTTACAGTTACACCTTCTCAGTTGGTAAATCAACCGATTTTGGCGTTGTCATGTGCATGGAGATTATGTTATGTGCGATAACAGTTTCAGGAACAGTTAAATATCCGCGTCAATAAAGTTTTTTTGCGAATGCTATACTATTTAATACAACGTTAAAACCGCTGTTTTGCGGCCACACTCACGTCACTGCAAACATTCAGAACAGATAGTTCTCCGATAGACTGACGTTTTGACAAATACAAGACGACTATTCACCTTTAACTCTTTGGCTACCGCAAGCCGCTCACAGAGGCTCAGATTTTCTTCAGAAAAGGCAGAAAGCGGCTGTGAGCTGCTTGTGACGTACATGCTGTTAACATTCTTACGATTGGATTTACTTCCACAACGGCTTTAACCTAACCAATCAGCATTATATTTACTGCCTTTGCCTGTGTTGTAACAGTTGTTCAAATAAAAATATTCCGTAACCAAAGAGTTAAGAAGTTAACATACATATGGAAACTAATTATCGCCTCTCAGTCGACCGTGGGTGTATAAGGAAACTTATCAGATGAAAAACATAGATTGTGGGGTGGTTCAAATTTTTCACAATCCAAAGCCCCAGATATTTACTGAAATACCCATAAATACGTTATTAAACCGCATCAAAACTTATAACCCAATAAGTTAAACATTTGTCATGCAACAAAATTGTTTAACAACTTATTAATATTCTAAAATATTTTTTGATTTTGTATTTTATACACATTTTTAAACCCCTTTTCTTAAAAAAAATAATTTTAGGTGACTTCTTTGAAAAACAATTTGATACCATAACATATTATATCAATGATATAAGTTTTTGGCCCATTGTATTTGTTAATATTTGATATAAAACATTTTGACAGACTTTATATTTCAAATGTACACGTATAAAACTATAGGGGTGCATTAATCACATTCAGGTTTAATTTGTAAGGGAATTTAGTGATTTCAAATATAAAAAAGTGGTATTTAAAATTAAAAACAATTACACTATTTGTGTATTACCTTAAAGTTTAAAAAAAACTGTCATGGTCTGAGTTTTAAGTGGGGTTTTCCTTCCTTACGGTAAAAACGTGCCAACAGAAGAAGCTGCCATGGTATGGTTTTGACTTAATGTTTGCCTTCCATACCTTAAAACATGCCAATAGAAAAAGCTATCATGGTGTAACTCTCATTTTGGCTTTTTTTTGTTTTGTTTCCCTAAATAAACCAATAGAAGAAGCTAGCAATGTATCATTTTGACTAAGTGTTTTTCTCTACCTTAAAAATAAAGGAATAGAAGAAGGTGTCACATTATTATATTGACTTATTGTTTTGCTTCCCTCTCAGACATGCCCTGGTAGATGTGCAGAGAACAGAGACTGTGTCCAGTGTAAAGCTTTCCAGACGGGTCCACTTACTATTGAGGAGTGTGAAGAGAAGTGCCAAGAAGTGGAAATGGTTGACGAAGCTAAAGGTAACTCTATCAGTTATTTGCCCCAAAGGGAATAAGCCAATCTGATTAAAATCATATCTTTATTAGCTCCCTGGTATTGTATTGTCTCAATGTACATATAGATCCGAGAAAATATGCCGCAAAGGGAATAAACATGCTGTATCTGATTATTTTTGCCATGCATGCTAGGTTTTAGATCTCAAGTTCTGCCAGTCAGAAATTGAAACAGCTGAGATTCAAACCTCAGATCCTACCAAAATTTCCATTAGAATCTTATTTTTTCAACCCAACTTGTGTTTTGTTTTTGGGAGTCGACATAATATGCAAAATAACATCCTATAATAAAAATTAAAATACTTCTGTATATGGCATATTGTGCCGTGTTATGTGCTTTTTTCATTGACTTTAGAACCCGAATGTTTTGTTGTGCCTTTATTTATGTCCTGACTCGTTCTCAATAATTCTATGAACACAAATTTTCAGTCAACTGTTTTTGACCAACAATTCACCACTTTGCTCTTAAACTTCGAGAGGTAAAAAGGGGATCTTCTCTGATCTGGATTATGTTCGTACTCATTTCTTTTTTCCATATAAATGCAATATTAATTTTGATCCGGCTAAAATCCACCAATTTTTGCCCATGTAATATAAGTTGAAGAAGTGGAAAATAAAAAAAACTGCTTCAACAAGCTTACAAACTTACAAAAAAATAATAAGAAAATAATTGTTTTTGTGTTTTTCAGAGGAGCACTCCAACATGACACTGTGTCAGTTTAAAGATGAAGATGATTGCACTTTTTATTTCACCTATGAATATAAATCATCCTCAGACCTAATAATAAAGGTTCAAAGAACAAAAGGTGAGGTTATACCTGAGAAATACTTTATCTGGTTTAAGTTTCTTCTCTCTCTTTTCCTCTATCCTTGTCGGCTTTCGAAGGGAAATAAACAATCAAATAAAATACAGCAATAAAATGACAGTGCATTGTCATCGTTCAATGAAATTCCCTTTAATGCAATGATAAAATGTTTACACATTTAGTGTTACCAAATGTTTATAAAACTCTATGAAGGTAGTTAATAGTGAAAGTTCCCTGGAAGTGCCTTTTAATGGCCAGTGCTCTAAGAGCTTTCAGGGAAATTTGGAAACCGATTTGTTGTGATGTCATGTTTTTTACACTCTATGATTGTCCTGTGTAGCCATTTTGTTTTTGCTTTTTATGTCAAGGGGAGTTTTCTTCTGCCACTGTGCTGATAAACCGTCATATATCCTTATGTTAGTTGTAAAGCCAAATCTAACGAACATAAAGCTCTTCAATGAAAATTATGATAACCGACTATATATTTTTTCATAATTCAACTAACCTTGTGTTTCTATTCCCCCCACATAGTGTGCCCAGAAGGGGTGAATGTACTGGCTATTGTATTAGGAGTGATTGGAGGTATTGTAGCTGTAGGATTAGCATTTTTACTTATATGGAAACTTCTTACAACTATACATGATAGAAGAGAATTTGCTAAATTTGAAAAGGAGAGGAAAAATGCCAAATGGGACACGGTAAGTCACAGATAAACTTTCTTTTCACTCATTAGTTAAACTGTTTTTGTACCAAACTACCAATATCTGAATAAACTTAAAAAATAATGTATATATGCTGAAATTTCTTTTTAAATCTCTTTCTGTTCATTGCATTTTTAAATATTCATTTTTTTTTACTGCATCCTGATAAAAACAACTATAATTTTTGTTTCAATCCCCTGACTAGTTCAGACTTTCCTCTAGGTCCTAAAGTACCTTGTTTAGTATATCACTCAGAAATGTACAGTTTTAGGGACTTCCCGTGTGGGGAATATCCCATGTTTATCAGTTGGGGAATATATGTATCTCATGACTGACAGCTTGGGAAATATCTCATGACTGACTGGAAAATATCTCATCATACAGTTTTGAGATCTTATGACTGATTATTTGGGGAAAAAATCATTACTGACAGTTTGGAAACTTTTCAGGCAGGACATTTTGACTGTTTAGGGAACATATCATGACTCAGAAAAACAGTTGGAGAATATCTCACAACTGACAGTTTGAGGAATATCTCACATTTAACAGTTTGAGTAATATCTCATGACTATAAACAGTTTATGGAATATCTTGCATCTTCTTAGACTAGACAGTTTAGGGAATATCTCATGACGACAGAGATGTAAATCTTCAGGTTTTTGTCTGATTTCATGTTTTTGTCCACTCTTTCAAAGCACATTTTATTTTTTCGTATCTCACATCTGACAGTTTGATGAATATCTCACATCTGACAGTTTGATGAATATCTCACGTCTGACAGTTTGAGGAATATCTCACATCTGACAGTTTGAAGAATATCTCACATCTGACAGGGGAATATCTAATGACTTATAGTTTATGGAATATCACACATCTGACAGTTTAGGGAACATCTCACATCTGACAGTTTGGAGAATATCTCACATCTGACAGTTTATCAAATACCTCATGATTGACGGTTTCAGGAATATCTCCCGTTTGACTGTGTGTAATATCAAATGATTAACACTTTGGGGAAAATCTCATGATTTACAGTTTGGGGAATATATCATGATTTACAGTTTGGGGAATATCTTACAACTGACCGTTTTAAGGAATATCTCATGACTGACCGGTTAGGCATTTTCTCAGCTTGGACTGACAGTTTTGGGGAATATCTCACGACTAACAGTTTCGGTTGTGTCTCAGGATAAATTTTGAGGAGTATATTACAACTCATTGACAATTTGGAGAATATTACCCAACTCCCTTGAGGGTAGACCAACAGTTTAACCTTCAAGGAGTGTATAGTGAAATAGGGAATGGTAAATCAATAATCTGTAAAAATAAAATGTATATCTTAACTATGTACTTCTTGTTTGAATTTCAGGGTGAAAATCCAATTTACAAGCAGGCGACATCAACATTTAAAAATCCAACATATGCTGGCAAGAACTAATATAATTTGGTTTGAGTAAAATAAGGCTTCCGTTGCATTGTCCTGATTTCCCGAGACCTGGTGCTTATTACATCATCATGAGGTGCTTTGGAATAATTTGAAAGTGTTCTGTGACCACGTTGATACATTAAAGTGATAGTTAGATATTCTTTCTGGTTAATGAAAAAGTAAACTTAAATGGGGGACTCGTAAATGCTTGAAAGGGAGATAATAGTGGACCCTGATGCTGCGTAATGCATTCAAAAGTGACGCAATTTTATAACATCACGGATGTTTTGCCTCTGTGACATCATTAAAATGGGTCACATTCGAATGCATTATGTGGCATCAGGGTCCAATATTATCTCCCTTTCCAGCATTTACAAGCCCCCCATTGGCACTGAAACTTTAAAAGAATTTTATCTTTTTCTTTCTCATCAAAATCAATGGGGACAGTACGATGTTGTTACTTTTGTAAGCATATGTTTGTAAAGTTTCTTTTTTTATCCTTTTCAGCTTTACAATCTGTTTTTGTAAAAAAAAATAAAAAAATAATGTCATCAAATTGTTGAACTTTTTGTAAAGCTTTTCCAAAGCCTTGTCAAACCAAAGTTTACTCCATGCATTTTCTACTGTGTGTATTTTATTTCTGGACTGAACAACCATCAAATCTTGTTATTAAATTATTGTTAAAAAATCTGCTTCTCGTGTATACTTGTAATAGTTTGCACACAACTACTTGTCCAAATGAATTGTCAGGGACAGAGGAAACAGTATGAATTACATTAAACTGAAAGGAAACTTATGTTTGTGATGCAAATTTAAGGGGAGCATCTGATAGCAAGACCTTGTTCTGTTACAAGGCAACTTAAGAAGCTCACTGTCACATAAATAAAATAACCAAAAACCTGCATCAAACATTGAGCATTTAACCAAATACATGCCAAGTTCATAAAAAATGCACTAACTTTATGTGTAAAATTCTTCCTTCTAAGTCATAATATTCTTCTTGCCTATATATGTTGAGCTTGATTTACTTATCTAGTTGATTAGTATTCACCATCTGTCCGCATACTTGTCTTTTTTATAACCTAAAAACTTGATCTCAATTAGTCCAAATTAGTCCAATGGGTTATTTGAAGTATGTTTTAGAAACCTGTTGATAGGCTTTAGAGAAGGGGTTAAGTTGATACTAGTATCTAGGCAGTACTCAAAATTTCTCTTAGGAATGCACCATGTCTGGCTAAAAGAAATGAATTGTTGAATTTTTAAGTTAAATTTTTCAAGAGAAGTATTAAATTAGAATCAAACAAAGGTTATATCACTCTTTCAGTAAAATTATTATTCTTGGCTGCATAATGTAAACTCATTACTCATCACATATAATTGGCTTTTGTAGAACTGACTACATGTATTTCCTTTCATATGTCATATTGTATTCATAGTTAAAGCTGTACTAAACCCATAACACTTTGTATGATGTATACTCATTCAGGATATTTCATGATTTATGATACAATAGTTTTAAATAAGAACAAAAGAATGATAATACAATGGTGTCATATTGGTGCTAAAATTTTGTTATGCTACTCATTGGCAGAATTATACTTTCATGCACAATTCATTTGCTGGAAATTAGTTTGGGATCCATCAGAGAGACTTGTAGTCCATTTACTATTACTGTGAGGGGTATCAGGCCGGTTGTCAGTATACTGTGACTGTGTGGGGTATCAGGCCAGTTGTCAGTATACTGTGACTTGGTAGGAGATCAGACTTTATAGTCTCCATATACTATGATTGTGTGGGGTATCAGCGGTCGAAAAATCACCTGTCTACCTGTCACTGACAAATGGATTTCACAAGTGAAAATAAAATCTACCTGTTGCATGCGACTGCTTCCTTGGTCATGTTGGTATTATCTTCAATAATGTATAATAAAACTAAAATTTAATATATAATTAAATTAACCCCTTGTTCAATAAGTCTTACTGGGGACAAGTAAAAAATAATTTCACCTGTCTCATGAGACAGGTAAAATATTTGTATTATTTCGACCCCTGGGTATCAGGCCGGTTGTCCATATACTGTGACATGGTAAGAGATCAGACTTTATAGTGTCCATATACTGTGACTGAGGGGTATCAGGCCAGTTGTCCATATACTGTGACTATGTGGAGGTTTCTGATACTGTATCTGTGACACATAACATACTGTGACTGAGGGGTATCAGGCTGGGTGTGGGTATACTGTTGCTGGGTGGGATATTAGACAATCAATACATACATGTACTGTAACTTTGTAGGATATCGGACTGGGCATCCATTTACTGTGACTGTGTGGGGTATCCGGACGTGTGTCCAGCCCTTATTCTGTGTCTAGGCGGGGTATCAGACAGACTATTATGACTGTGGGTTATCTGCTACCTAAGGTTAACGAGACTGCAATTGGGAGCATGAAGTTGCCCTTTACTCAAAGACTATATACTGAGATTAATTGGGGCCTGGGCACCTTAGTATCCAAATTTTATCAAAACAGCAATTTGGGGATAGGAAGTTACCCTTATGCTTAAAACCTGTATACTACTCGGATTGGGTTTGGTCTTAATCAGTATCAGTCATCATATTAGCAAAATACCCTTGAGTATGACGTTAAACACCAATCAAACAGTAAAAATATGGCAGTATGGACCACCCTTGTCAATATTGGACGACACCATCATCTGAGTAGAACGACCTTAACTATGAATTGAAACATAAAACCAACAAAACAGACACTATTATATCATGATTCATCATTGTTTAGGAAACGTCTTATGTACATGTAACTACTAACTACATTGTATAAATGTAACGTCAAGTGTAATGTATGTATCATTTGGTACCATTTCCCTCTCCACATTTCATAAGATTGCCAACTATTGTTTGTATGATCATGTTTTTCTTTTGTGGCTTTTTGTAAAAGTAATAAAAGGAAGGTCATTAAGCCTGGAATCTCTTTTAAGAATTGCCATGAATTAAATGTGTAGACTTTCAAATCATTAACAAAAATTATAAAACTTTTGGTTCTATTTTTTTTTTTTTTTTTTTTTTTTTTGTTAATTCATTTATTTTAAATGTTTAAATGACACTTTGACATTTAAAAGTCTTCAGACTGTACTTTTTTATTTCATTTTATTTTCTTGAACACAAACTATGCATTTTATTTTTTTTAGTTAACCCTTTGTGTTGTCTTGTGTTAGTTTTTATTATACCAGTACCTGGGACACACGAGTTAGCTTTTTTATTTGGTCTCCAACTCGGCGTGTAAGCTTAGAATTTACTTTCTTTTGTTACCTTGTGCACATGTTCCATTCTGCACTTTTAGCTGTATATGAATTTTTAACTTGTGAAATTTACATTTTTTTAATTTAATAAACTTACATACCCATACATAGTTGTTGTGTACCATTTTGTTTGCATGTATCCGCTCTGTGTGGTGGAGATATTAGGGGACTCCGTTGTATATAATTATGTATGAATGAAATTATTTTTGCATAGTTTAGAAAGTGAGCATTAACATTTTTAAGCCAGCTTAGAATTTCAACCAATTTAGAAGTCGGTTTAAATTTTGGTCTGACGTTTACCCTGTCTTAGTTTCCCAAATCCCAAAGTAGCAAAGATATCTTACTGAAGATATGCTTGTGTAGGTCTAAAAATGTCTGAATCCAGATGATATTAAATATATGTGGTAGCAATTTCAATAATTTACAATAAAACGAAACCATTGTGTCTTGATATGGCAGTTCTTAAGGAGTAAATAAAACGTTCAGGGCATTTTTACATTTTAATACTGCAGTCAAAACGTTCAGAAATCTGCTATTGAAATTCTGTAATATCACCCTTTGGACGTTTAAATTACATAGCTTTATACAATGTTTCCTACATTTTTTCAACTGAATAACGAAAAACAAAATTAGGGAGAAAAATTACCCTTGAAAAGGATGTTAAAGAAACTAATTGACGCAATTTATGTATTTTCCTATAGTTACAACATTACCCTTAACTGGTCCTATAAACGCAAAATAAATCTGCAGTGCTTACGTAGTATGTATAGTAGTGTTTTATATGTCAACTTTTTAATGATCTTGTACAGACATGTAACCCACATTGTATGCCAAATAAAACAATTTTGATAAATAAAAAGTATTTTTCTACATTTTTTCGACAAAGTTGATTAGCTACAATTTGATTCTATAGATGGAGTGATGGTATACATAGATGTTATCCAACGACAGCCCGTGTATTATGATGGATATCTATCATTTTTAAAATCACGAGACGGAGACGGGTTAAAATGCTACTCTACACAATATTCAAACGATTCCAACTTCCAAGGTATTTCGTTCGTTTTCAATTGCCAAAAGTGTTGTATTAACATTTTACTGGGAGAGGAGTGTCGAGTGCGCATGTCAAACCCGGGGTCTAAAAAAAAAGAAAAACAATTCATTACACTCATTAAACTAATTAAACTAAGGACACGAGCTGACTGTCTTTGTTTTGATATTTTGTAAGTGTTATGATAGTACATATACTTTATTTTAATTATATCACTTTTATGGATGCCAATGTTAATCTTGAAGGGAAACTATACTGTTCTTAATTAGTACTGCACGCGTATACTAGTAAATCTAGTTGCATAAATGAGTGCCGTGCTACTTTTTACCTGTACGGTCATAAATTAACTCATGAAACAAAATCTTTAAATATCTGAACTGTCATTGTCTGCCATCAGTTTGCTGCGAGGGGGTTTCCAGTTCTTGACTCCAGCCATATATGAGTGAAATAACAATAACCATAATCAGTCTGGTTTTCAGCTTAAGTAAGCTGTTCGGATACCTGGTGTATTGTTTACATGCAAACAGCAATGATTAAATCGAATGGCCAAATTTCATTACTACTAACGGTACATATTTTCATCCTTTGGGCTGGTATGCCTTTGTATATGTGAAATACCCCGTACCATAACGTGTTGGTTTTTTTTAACTATTGGAGTATCTGGAGTAATGGACATATAACGATAAATTTCATTACTAACCGTTTTCCTAAGATATATCATATTTTCCTCCTTGGGCTAGGATGTCAAGATCTGAGTGGATTAATCTTAAGTAGGCCTACCTCGGACGGCGTAAAACCCCAATAAAACAATCAAACGTTGAAGATAATACGTTTTGGTTGAAAAACGCTGGACTTGTCCTTTAACCTGCTGGAGCTCATGTTAGGCCAGATTGCCTGTCTATTAATTTTACTGAATACCAGCGTTAGAAACTCCACGTCCATAGATACTATCTTGCAAACTATATGTCACCACTATGGTTTTTAATTATCCGTTGCGCGTTTCAGGATTTTGTTCAACATAGGCTTACGCCTTGAGACGGAAGGTCTTACTGAAAGACCAGTCTAATTAAAATCAGACCTACATTAGCTCCCCGATATTTTATTGTCGCGATGTAGGTCTGACCACATA
>JAVFBY010267759.1:0-17231 GCA_034781015.1 Tonicella lineata
GTAACACGCGAGTCATAACGGAGTCAGAATTCTCAATTTTCCCATAGTTTTCTCAAAAAGGAAGTTTATAAATGGACTCAGCACAAATGTCAAGGCTTTGAGGCATTTGTCTATAATACATGTATCAACGCCTGCCGCCACAAGATTAGTATTTGTTTATACACGCACATCCCCCAAATGTCAAGGCGTAAGGGCATGCATTAGTAATATATGCCTCAACACCTTGACATTTGTGCTTGTAGTTGCAGTAATCGTATTTGCTGCTGGCCACGGGGTATGTCTCGCAGTGCGGACTTGTTAAATTAAATATCAGTTTAGTTGTTATTATACCTGAGTAACAAACGTTGACAAAAAAAGTCTTCTTGGAGTCATACAAGGACGACCATTTGTTCCTAGCCGATTTTCTTATATGTGGGAAACAGGAATTTAATAGTTTTCGCTAGAACAGATAACATTATTTTCGTTATGTTTGGGATACGATTATCTTTTTAATGATTGGTGTCGGTAAACACCATTTGGCAGTCGAAGCCTATGCGATAATCAAACTGGCCTTGACAGTTCAAAAGCGTGTACCAAACGCTACCAGAAAAATAAATTTAAATTAATTGTATATCTGTTATAGACAGTTGGAAACGCAAACTATTCATCCAGTGTAAAACCTAGTTGTGTTATATGTAAGTGAACTAAGTCAATACAGATGTGTTGATCATGATAGTCACCCACCATAATGGAATAAAACGAAGAAAACTGTTACATCTCAGTCACCGTTTTACTGTCTTAAAATGGCTTTATATTTTTTAATAGAGAGGGGATTTAATATAAATATCCGTACACTCTTGTAACCGTCTTTAATATAATATCATTTTCTAATATAAGCAACACTTCATGCAATCCGAAATCATTTTCACTCAACATTACCTATTTGGCAGTAAAACTGTTTTGAAATAATAACATCTTAGAAAACACAGAGGATAAAGTTCTATCTATAGGCAATGGGACAAACAGAAGAGTACGATTGTGGCCACAGCTGAATGGATTAGTACTGCGGATCTTTGGAAAGTTTTTTATTTATCGGCAAATGCACTAAGCACACGATTGATTAAGCAAGATTGGTCCAAACTATTTTTCGTAAAGGGCAGCTCAGATCGACTGACGTAATCATTAACAATTCTAACAGCGACCTTTGATAACTCGAGATTGGAAGCATTGGAATTTAGTGAATTAAGCCAGGTTGTGCAATGGCAGGGGATTAGTGAGTATGTAGCAAATGAGGGACGGGATTTGGTATGTTCAACTTGTTATGTCATTTCAATCACACACCTGTATTAGCTGAGCGGAACGGGGTGTTTAAAGCGAGTTACTAATTAGCCGTTTACTTGACATATCATGATCTTATGACTGTGTAGTCGTAGTGGGATGAGTAAAAACCCACTTAGTTCCTATTTTTATCAGCTGAGGCGTTTAAAGCTCTTCGAAGAGTGTCAGATAGATTTTCTTGAAAAACATTTATGACACAGAAGGCCCTAAACCCTAAATTGAGTTTTGCATTAAGGTCAGAAGGTGGATAACGTTTAAAGAATATATTTGATCATAAATGACGTCATCCTAGGTAAAAGTTCTAAAAAATCTTCGTTCGCAGTTTTATTAAACTACCCCCAGGAAGCGATATTTCAAACCTATTGGATCTATACCATGTCCTTGAAACATTCGACTTCTATTCCAAATATCCAATGTTGCTGACTGACTGTAGATGACAGGTAACGTTGATCACAGGTAACCTAGATCACAGGTAACGCGATATAACTTGCGAGAAAAGTCAATCGTGGACCTAATCCTCCCAGTCGAGTCAAAGTTAAAAACATAAAATAAAGGGATGTTGCAGTCTCTCTTGTTGTTCAGCTTTAAGGTATTAAATGACTCGCTCGCCAATGTCAGTATATGGTGATACCAGTTAACAACACGATACCGGCTATCGGAAATAAATTAGGGACAATCGCAGAACAAATAAGATAAAACACCTTACATTAGCTAGGGTCCATGGAATAATATCTTTGCCAATTTCCCAGAAAGGAAAAATAATGAAAGCAAATAAGTAACTCCGAATAAAGTCATCATTGTAATCAATATTTCGGTTTTAATTTAAAACCATTTTCAAGAACACATAAACTATACAGAGAGGACATGTGTATACATAGTATGAGGTAATATTTGCTTTTATTTATAAAACTCCTCGGTGGCTTACATGGATAAAAATGATGGTACATGGTAATTTTATGTCCAATATCCAATTACAAATCACGAATCAACAAATATGGTGTAGGCCTACGCTGTTCTGTTGAGAGCGTGGGTCTAGGGTGGGGTCGGTGGGGTGGGGTCCACATAAACTTAAATATGCGCTACATCAGACAACGTAATTCTTCCCTATGCCAGCATCAATTACCAGTATATAGCTTTATGGGCTTGTAGGCATGTACATGTTGATACAGAACACTAACTCCTGAGAAGTGTGATCTCTTTTCACATGTGACCCGTTTAACAATGCTATTTTGTATCACGGCAACGATCCGTGAAGCAAATTTACATTGAAGAGTCAACTTCCCTCTGGGGACGCAGCTAAATATAGGTGAAAACTGTTGATCTTCTTGTCGAGTTACATGTTAGCGCACAACGTTACGTCTTTGGCGTTTAACTCCGCAAACAGTATAGTGTTCAATAGGATAAGTTCGGATTAAGGATCTGCAAAACACAACAACTGCAACAAGCGGCTGTTTGATAAGATGGTATAAATTGTCCTCCACTTTGGTTCTCACGCTATAAAACTGACAACTGCAGGACCTTAACAGAGGTGCCGGGGAGAGATTAGGGGCCTGTAACACTGAACATGTGACCATCTTTATGACACTTCTTACATCACACGTGTAGAAAACAGGCAGCACCTTCTAGGAAACAGTGGCTCCCAAAATACACTGTTTGTCTTTTCTAGCCTTCAGGATCGTTGCTAGATGGGAAAAACAAATTCACACAATCTCTAAGACAAATATCCTTTAATTTTTTCAGGCTTATAAAATAATTCTTCGTATTGCCGATTTTTCGCCATAGGGCATACATTGCCTGTTCAAACTTCACGGATGATGACCCTATCACGTGTATTGAAGGTATTCTGTTTGTGAACATGCTTTCTAATGTATACCTTCCCACAACGTTGCCATTTTCTTCCACATATACTTCTTGCGATCAGACAATAAACGAGACATTGTTGAAATTCACGTATACCTCATGGTAGATTAAAACAAATATCAACATAGATAGAAATGCTATAATTGCCTTTTCAAGACGTCTCAAAATTCCTCACCAAGGCGCGGTTCTCAATATTATTGCAGTTTTCTGCATCCCAAACAGGAAACCAACGACATCAATGGGTGAAAAAAAAAACAACTAAAAATAAAGTTTGGCTAAAAATATAGATTTTACAAAGCTGGGGCCACTTTCACGAAATGTCGTACAATCAAAAATATCGTACGGTATTCTAGTTGTTAAGACGTCCAGCACGAAAGGTATTGTAGCGTCATAGCAACTAAGATATCGTACGGTATTTATTGTAGCACGACATTTCGTGAAATTGGCACAGAGGTGCCCTTGGTGTGTAGAAATTGATCATTATCATTATAAGTCACATAAACCACTTAAGTGTATCAACGAATTGTCATGCTAAATACAAATGTGCTAAATACAACATTTGTGTCGCCATATCATTACATTTTATTCATCAATTTTATTCAAATTTATCCAAAATTCTTAGACTATCTTAGTGAAACACAAGCACGTACAGATGATGTCGCTGTGGACCTTTTTAACAATCGTTAACAGAGCAAAAGTGTTCACATAAAAATGAGCACTGGCATAAAACATAATGTTCTTTATCCAAGATATTTAAAGAATACTTTAGGAGATTAAAATTGTGGGTCAATGTTGCAAAAAGATGGAGAAAACAAATACGAATGGAGAAAATTTGTACAAAGAAAGACGTCCATGGACAATATATTATTGTTTTCGTTTCTGAGACGCTGGTACAAAGCACTGGGCGATGTTGAAAATCATTTTTTTTAGCTGAAAACGTAACCATTATTTGACAAACTCTTCACTGCAATGTCTATAGGATCGCAATAGAGAATATGGCAGACACGACCAAACAACTAGAAGCATGATCATGACATGCTTTGTGTGTTGAGTATGTTCTTGGTTTTGACTTCAACACACCTTTAATGTCCAGTAACATTTGTTGGGTGACCAAGTCAAAGACAATGCCCCTAAATGAAGGTCGACACCTGCTAACGACTGTCAATATGTTTTCATCATTTGTCAATATGTTGACAGAACAGTGCACATTGAAGTGACCATGTCATTTTTGACACGGGTAGACTACATCAGTTAAAGTTAGTCCTGCAGCCAAATGCAATCAACTTCGGTGGTCAAGGTAGAGGTTACGACAGCTCAGCAATCCAAACAGTTTGATCAAGCTTGGAATGGCAACCGCTTTAACTGAAAAGAGGCATTATTCGATATGACGCTTAATGACCTTTTATATGGATGTAATGTTGAATGAGGAAGGAACGTAAAAATAACCATACAAATATCCAAATATATTGATAAACTTTGAATGTAGCCTAATGATACATCCAACGCGCAAGAAGCACACACTGCATTCGATAATATGACTTTGTATAATTAAAAACACATGCATTTAAAAAAATATACGAATAATCGTGTTTTAGACAATATTATTTATAATTAAAAATAATGCTAAATAGATAAATGGAATTACAAATCAGATTCTAAACATTTCCATATATTTTCGTAGTCAGATGTCCTGAAACATATGTCATATGCAATGAAAATACAAAGGATAATGTTTTACCCATGAAATTCTTTATTTGGAAGAGACGAAACCGTGTGTCCAAACTGTTCGCGGTGTATCTAATGTAATAATAACACGTACTGAAAAAACGTAGAGACTTATGTTCTGTCTTAAAAAACGAAATATGTAAATATATTTATCGTGTTTTTAAAATATTGTTTACCCACGGCACACCTTACAACTGTTTTATTTAATATAGATTTATAAAGATGATATGAGGATTTTGAAGTGCTGTTAAAAGAATCGTGAGAAAGTTTGGCACCAGCGAGGGACACAATCCTTGGTCAATCCTCCATCGTGGGCAGATTTTTTTTTCAAACTCTGCCCAGGATTTAACACTATGTCACAAAAGCGTTTATCCCCTTCGTGTCAACATCACTTCTTGGTGGAAAGGATTCGATTCAGCGTACCGGAAGTCTTATCTCGTCTGCTACAGACAACGTCATGAAACGTGTTATATCTGCAATACAAATGTGGTGTTTCAGTTCCAATGAATATAATACATTGACAAATTCATGCCTTTAGCAGTTATCAAAGTTTTAACAATAAGAACGGACTTCTCTGGAACAGTTGACATATTGACTTACAGCATGAAATGTTGAATATTTGTCAGTTTTAATGCTAGAGTTGAGCTTCGATATAGTGAGTTAACCTATAGAATGCCAAATACAGAGAGAACAAAAGTCTCTGAATGATAATTGTCATTAAATGCAGCAATACATATGAATTGGCTGATGACATTTGGCCCTGTTCAGGATCTTCAAAGGCAGAGTAAGTGTATCTTTTGGACATTATCTTACAACTAGTCGATATAGGTAAGACCAAGAGGCTCATTTGACATCTTCATAAAAGTCGTGAGTTCCCAATTTTTTTTTTACATTTTGTAATTTGGCTGGAAATGCGAATTTTTTAAATTCTTGGATCTGTTGTTATGGAGTTGCTCCCAATTAATGTTGTTTCTTGGAGGCTCAACTTACCAAAAACAATGCGTTATGTTTCTAAATGTTTGATTTTCTTTGGTTTTCAGACAGCAAGGAGTGATTTAGTGTCCCCGTGGACATTACATCCTTCACGATGACGAAGACAGTGGAGGATTTGTCTACTTTACCACAGTTAGATGCTCGATCTATATTGGAACATCTGAAATCAAGACATGCCAATAACCAGTTTTACGTAAGTAAAATTGACATCTTTGTCACCATATATATTTATATATTAATAAGAACAATTTTAGGCATGCCCTTGAAATATTAACAAAGACTGTAGATATTCACTTTTGGTTTCAGTGA
This sequence comes from Tonicella lineata, assembly GCA_034781015.1. Lineage (NCBI taxonomy): Eukaryota > Metazoa > Mollusca > Polyplacophora > Chitonida > Mopaliidae > Tonicella > Tonicella lineata. The sequence goes on from JAVFBY010267759.1 coordinate 6,205, forward strand.
GTTGTTTCCTCAGTGTTCCACCAAACATCGAAAAACAGTAAGACAAACAACACACAATGAAAACAAACAACAAAAAAACCCCAGACAAACAAAACCAGCACCGTTATATTGCTATCTTTTTGGGAGACTTTCTATTTGCATTTTTGATTGATTTTGTAACGATTAACATAAAATATTGTTTCAGATAAATAACGGCGACCCTGTCCCTGTTGGGCACCTGGTAATCAACTCAGAATTAAGCTCCTTAATATCAGTGGTATCAAGGAAAGTGGTAAACATATTGTAGGGGTATTTATTGAAGCAGTTTTGAAACTCTTAGAATCGCTAACTATTTTAGTTGTGGGGTGTCATATAATATGGAGTGATCTTTTTGCAAGAAACACTAAACCGTTGCAAAAAGTGCGACATCGAAAAAAAGTTTGGTTAAAGACGGACGACACACACATAGAGGCGACAAAATTTAAACTTTTTGAACAAAACCTTTAGAATTTTGTATTTACCTGCATTACATACATATTTTTTTTAATGTACAGATCCTGACTTGAACCCCAATATAAATATAAATTTATACATGCAGTGAAAGAAAAAATTACCAACCACCACTGGGGATTGAACCCGGAACCTTTGGCTAGCAGGGCCAACACTCTACCGACTGAGCTACAGAGGCCGTCGACAGAGTGACCACAAATTTCGCCCAAACAAAGGGTGTTAATCTTTCTCTACATAAGGCACTGAAACAGAGACGCTAAAGTGGGATATTTTGTTCTAAATAACATCCAAAAATGTGTGTATTGTTCACCGAAAATCTGGTTGTGGCATATATCTACATGTATTTGATAAAATGTAGAGATAATGTATATAGCTTACTTGTTTATAATGACTACCACTGCATGAGGAGTTTAACATAGTAAAGCGAAGAAAGATAACGAATTCATTTTGACTCTTATTTATTCATGCACCAATAAGGATATTATACAAGGAGAAACGTTTAAAGCCCTATGTAGAACAATTTGTACATTACATCATTTACAATACATCAGATTAGGTAAATTCATAATTTTAAAGAGAAATGTTTGATAGTAGGCTACATATATGTCATTATATATATATAGCTATAGCTGGATTAAACCATAATCAGGAGACATTTAGGAATATATCTTTATAAATGCAGAGAAAGAAAATTTGACCTGCCCCCACAAGATATAGTGCAAAAATCTTAGATAAACATGTTGACTTTTAATATTTCTTTTACATAACTAGAATTACATAGCTGGATTATTACATGTCACCTGTTTAGATAAACCGTTTATTTTAAAATAAAATAGGGCGGAGGAGCGTTGAGGCAAAATAAATTCGTTGTTGTTTCTATGGTTTACTTGTTTAATTAGGTTAGTTGGGGTCTGACCTTCTTTATATATAAGGACAGTTTTGATTACAATGTTAAAACATACGTTTAATGCTTCAAAAGGTTGCGAAAAGAATAAATTGATAATCGATCGTTCTGTTTAACCAAACATTTATTTGATCAGCTTTGTGAACAGAAGCTGTTCTCACCCATTATATAATTAACATTCTAAGAGTTAAGTTTACACAAAAAAGAAATGGAAGGCAAGGTAAATATTCTTTTTTTTTGTAAATCTGGAAATGATTTGTTATGCAGGATTTTAAACAATTTGTTTCTGGAAAAATGTCCTTATTATGTTGATATAAATGCCATTCGTCAGTCAACCAGACGATGCAATAATTAAGTCAGGCACTTCAATCGGTTAAGAAAGAAGAAATATACTCCTTCGTCTAATTAACATAAACTGCTATACATATGATCAGACCTCATTACCTGCGTGAGTATTCATATATATTGCTGAAATGCTATGAGATATGGATTTACTGTAATGGATCAAAATCAGTAATGATTTTGGTATATCTGTGGAACATATCTGGAATAGTAATAGTACAAATACTTGATATAAACTGTTTTGTGATGAAAATAATAGACAAATGATAAATTTGGGTCAAACTCTTTTTATTTACCCCCCCCCCCCCTCCTCCCCCCCAAAAAAGAAAAGAAATCCAAGCAAACCATATGAAGCTGTTAAAGATAGAATGTTATAATTTGAACATATATTAACCGTTATATTGACAAAGGGGTAAAAAGTGATAGTCTCCAGCGCAAATATTGTTCTTCGAATGATGTCATTATCATTTGTGTGAAAAAAAGTTTTTTTTTACAATTTCATTTCACTTATGTAATAAACATTCAGTGCAGAATATATTACAGTATCAGACAAAATGGGGGGAAGGAAGTCTTTAGTACTTGATCTATCCCATTAAGATTTGTATTGACTTAATTGTCGTGGGATATATAGGATTGTCAATACATTAAACCTTTTTAAACAACACATATACAGCTTAGGGTCAACAGCCTGAGTTACAAGGAGCTGTGTTTCTTGTATTCATCAAATCATGCCACATTGGTAATCCAAAATGGCTACCAAGTTGCCCGGATGTTTAGCTATCGAGTTGAGGTCAGTTATATTGTCATCAGACTGGAGTGGACAAACCTTCTTTGAGCGAGATCGATAAGCCAAGAGGTGTTCGCCCACAATACACAACCTTATCCCGCTAGCTGGCTTACTCGCAGAGAAAATTCCTTTAACCTTTCTATAAGTTTGACCACATCGCTGTCTTAATAAAAATTCTCTAATACTTAGATGAATTTGCTTACCACACCTAATGCTCTTAACTAGATTAAACCAATAGCTGGAATAAATAATAGCGGATAAGATCTGCCTTCCATATGTCTTTTCTCTAGTATGTTTTCATGGGGCGGAATTCATCTATATTAATCTGTGTCATCCCCTGCGGGTTCTCCAGTAAAACTTTAAACCTCAAACGTTCTACTTTCCCGCTCTAAAAATGTTTCCATCACAGCCTTAGGATTTCGCAAAATTGCCAAGTGCGTAATTGTTCATCGAACGATTGCACCCGTTAAGGAATATCCGTTTACATATCATCATTTGGACTTTGGAACAATTTCAACCTGAAATTTCAGCATAGATCATTCTGGTTCTATTTTTGTTCCTGCCAAATGTGTAAAATATTTTTCTGTGAACTTCCCTTACCGGTAAAAATCTTAATCACAATGATTATAGACTCAGTGGAGAGATTAAATTCTAAAGCCTCAGCAGTAAAACTTTCCATCTCACTGAGAACCAAAAAATCAGAAAGAAAACTTTTATTCGTTCTGGTACATTTATTACAATTGCTCAAACACAATTGAAAAAGTTCGATGAGCACAGCAACAACCTTGATTTTGCAATGGGGATTCTGAAATAGCTCCCCCCTCTCCCCCGCCTTTTTATTTTAGAAACAACATTTTACAATTCAACATGATACGTTTTGGTGGTGTTTGCGAAGGCTGTTCATTTATTAATATCGTTCCCATGATTAAAACTGCTTTGACACTGGTCGCGTTGCCATTTAACGGATAGCAATTTGAATGAAATGAAATATGTCAGTCTTTTAATGATTCCATTCAGCCTATATAAATTATACACAGGATACCATACTGTAAGCCAAATTTTATGGTTGTAGCTAATTTCAGATACATTCTATGTTTCTTTACAATAAACTACATGTATTCAGTTTTATGTGCAAATAGCAAGTGTAAGCTCCCCAATTCGATTGGGCTAAACATTAAACAATTTTAGTGTTATCTTTACAAATGTAGACCAACCTTGAAACCGACGGACAGTTTCTTTCACATAAATACTCCGATAAGTGAGTATGTGGTGTAGACTGATCATGTATAGGATAAGTGAGCTGTTTGAATGCTGTTAGAAGCAAAAAACAAAACATTCTTTTTGTTAAAAGAAGTTTCTTTATTATACTAGATAATAAAATCAATGAGTTTTATCCGTTAGACAGACATAAGCGAAAACCTTTGATATCCCTTAAATCCACGATAAGCTTTTTAACAAACACAAACTCACCTGTGCAATATACATAACTTCACAGGTGTGAAAGTTAAAATAATAGAGGGATAACTGATGGCATTTCTGACAGGTGACTGTAAAGCCCACCAAGGTTATATTGTGTTAACGGGACAAGGATGTGTAACTCAACAGGACAAGTGCCACATCAACCTGCTAGATTTATGCAATACATTATGTTCTATTGTACAGTTTTGATGATCGCATTTCCAAAATACATATCATCTTTTATCAACTGACATCACTTTGCATTACTGTCATTCTGATGATATCATTTCCACAATAGATGACATTGTAATATGTCTGAGAGTTATGGCTTAACAAGATAGTTTCTTGCTGGTTGCACGTATACGACAAGATTTTCAATGCTTTTTCAAGGTCCATTTTTTGTCCAAACATGTCTAGTCCAGCGACATAAGAGCCAAAGTTAAACCTATTCGTGAATGAACGACACAAGTTTGCATGATTAAGTACTTGTGCTGAAACCTATTACCATTAAGAAATGAGTACGTTAATAAGACAGAACACATTGTTTGAACAAAAGTATACAGTATATTTTCTACATTATTCTTCCATCGAACTATTTCAAAACAATCTTGTAACTTGGGACGCGTTGTCGGGCTTCCTTTTGATAAACTGTTAATGGGAGGTGATGCCAACCTTGATTCAGATAATTTGGTAAAAGTGTTGTAAAGTTTGCTTTTGATAAACTGTCAAACTTGCTTAATAATAATTGCCAATGAATCGTGTTGTCAATCTTGCTTTAGAATAATTTGATTATGGGACGTGTTGCCATGCTTGCTTTTGGCAAACCGTAATGGGGCATGTTGTCAAGCTTGCTTTTGATAGACGTGCTGTCAAGTGTGCTTTTGATAAACTGTTAATGGGACGTGCTGTCAAGCTTGCTTAATAATAATTTCCTATGGGTCGTGTTGTCAAGCTTGCTTTAGATTTATTGCCAGTAGAGCACGTTGTCAAGTTGACTTCAGATTATATGTCAGTGGGACATGTTGTCAAGTTGACTTCAGATTATATGTCAGTAGGGCATGATGTCAATCTGGGTTTGATCAGATTAACTGTAAATAGGACATGTTTCCAAGCTTAATTGCTTTGGGACAAGTCGCCAATCTCGCTTCAGAATAAGTGCCATGACAACATGGTGTTAAGTTTGTTAACGTTGTTTTAGATTTCATTGGACTATTCGCATGTCGTAGATTTTAGTAGGCCCTACTTGTCTGCGTATATATATGCCCGAGTATTAGGATCGATGTAGAGGAAGCAGTTTCCAGGAAGGACATCTCTGTCTGCTCAGTCTTATTTCGAATAGATAATGCGCTGGCGATTTCTACATTCTTACGCCTAAAACAGCACATTATACGCGTAGGCCTATTTCGCCAATAAATTTTACTAGCGCTTCCGAACAACTGTTCACACTGTCGAGTGTTTCGCATTCCACCCCTAGAGGATAAACGTATAGGCAGATGAAAGACAACGGAAGATAATCCTCTAGCGAGACAAGCAAATTACGTAACCGCGCATGGAATGCTTGTCACGTGACATATGGTGGGAGGCGCGCACGAGAACAGCAGATTGACCTGTTTGTGGGAGGAAAATGTAGCAAACAGAAGTTACTGTCTTTCGCTATTCATGTCATCGACGAAGGGTGTTGTGTGAAAACCCGTCATTCTGTTAATAGCTGTTTGTAGCCATTTAAAAGTGTTGTGGGCATGCGGTAGATTTGACGACATCCTGTTCTACAACAATAAACGGCTAAAGTTGTTTTCATTACCACCCTGTTCTATCAATGTACACAATTGTTAAAAAAAGCTCGGAAGTTGCTCAAACAGATTATGCTATTAGTAATATCGTATATAAGACAGCATAATGTTACATAACAATCAATGGTAACAATCACTTTCTTTTCGCATTACCTTACTATAAAAAAATACTATTTTAAAGACAGGCTCTCTACAAGGACGCATTTTTATGGAACGACATCGGTCAAAATCTCTAATTTGATCTGATATAGGTTCATCCAGGGCAACCCGCCGATGGTTAACTGTGTTTAAACAAGATCAGATTTATTCAAGATTCGGATAAATTCTGTTTGGTGCATTTATCATACATAGTAATACATGTATGTCAAGGTTTGGCACAACGTTGACTCAGATTGTTAGGTTAGGGCCTACCTTCTCTTGTTCACTTACCACACGGTTCGTCATTGGTGTGATGGTCTTTACAATAATTCAACAAACAGTGAACCAAAACACCTTGACATCTCATTAAACAAGGTACTTACAAACTGTCTCTTTGTTTAACCCTTACTTTTTACACTGGCGTATTTAGACAGTCAATAATATTGAGCGAACCCTGCTATTCATCTAGCTGAACTTGATAACCTTACGGCTTAACCTTTCGCGAAGCACATCTAGTTTATCTTAAACAGCATCTGGCCTCAAAACACATTCCTGACTTTCTGACGTTAAAATTGTAGCTTATTGTCGTGTCAATGGATTGAAAGGGAGAGGGCTGCTAAAAGCGGGAAATATATCCTTAATGCGACGAATAACACCCAAAATATCCACCTCAAATATCAGAAAACTGAGTAGGCCTATTCTGGCTAGCTATCTATGTTCTCTAACTCTTTGTTGTGTATTAAATATAAGAAAACGGATAAATGGCGTAGGATGGATAAATTTGAGAAAGGCAAAGTTGACGAACTTGACTACGTATTTATAGCCTACATAGGCCTACATGGAGCAGAGTTATTATGGAGCAAAACCCTTTAGCTGAAATGAGCTCAAATGAAATATGTCTATTTTTTCAATTAAAAGCTTCAGGAACCATTTTTAATGATTAAATTGTTCAAATCGAACTTTTCTTTTTCTACTGTTCATCTGTATTAAATACACACGGATTATTGCATTATTTATGCTCTAGACCATTTAGATCATTTATAGTACGGGGCATAGCATTTCTAACAAGAAGTGCCATGAATATTTCCTGGCCAGAAATGTGCCGCTCATTTTGTCCATCAAGGTTTTTAACTAGCAGCTTTGAACTTGTCATTATTACTGCATAACAGTTATTTGTCTAAGTGCGTTGTGTCATACCAACACCATGTTACAATGTAGATCAGGGCGGATGTGAGGAATGACTTGTGAAACAGAATAGTTTTTTGTTTTATTCTAAAGAAGGACAAGGGCGTTGAAAATAAACACACAGTGCCCTCTAGTCTGTGTCAAAGAGACGCGATATGTCCAGCAAACTGAACACTGGCTTTATGTTTTGTGTATGTGCTTGTTTATTGAGGGTGGTACGTGTTGTCTTCACAAACACCTTTATGTGCTGTTTACGATTACGTCAATTAACCCGCTTCTAAGGAACAATAAATACTCTATCTAAATTAACACATACTTTGACGACATGCGACGATGTTTTATAAAGCGCAAATTTCTCGTCTCTGTTCTGCATTGCGAAAAATATTTTACAATATATGGGGGATCATGGTGTCGGGGGTTACAATTAAGCAGCAAAAAATTGAATGGGTGCCGTTTTTCTTGTGCAGCATTCGTCAAATGTTCGTTAAAGGGAATGGGGTAGTGTTGGCGGAAGTACACTGGGCTTGGCTTTAATCTCGCGAAATCTCGTGCCTATTTATTGACTGCCATGTTTGGGCATCTGAGGTGTTTGAAATGGATTAATCTTAACAGTGCATTGTGTAGCGAATCACGAGTGAAACACAAACCGTGTGAATTGACCCGGTTATGAGTCAGGAATACTTTAACACATAAAATCAAACAAAAAGTTAAAACAGTTTTTTGGCACTATCTCTCACCAAAAATAAAAATAGAAAATGACCAGCCTTAAAACATTAGCACAAATTTCTGGAAATTAAAGTATGCCTGTTTCACCATCAATCAAGAATTTATTTATTATATGTAATCTTTTGTGATGAAGTTACATATTTAAAACACATTTGAGGTAATAAACGTACAGGCCTGTTGTTATAAAGATACCATAATGGTTCAAATTTTGTTTTCATGTGATGTTTTGAAAATGTATTGTTCAGTTATGTTTGAATTTGTCAAAACCTATATATTCAAGGCCCTCTGTGTTTAGTGTATAGGTGTTGAGTAATTGGATAACTTTGCATTTGTTTTACATTAAACTGAACACATTATTTGTGTTTTAATTAAAGTATTATGCACAACACAGTCTGTTTCTAACTTAAAGAGGCTATATACCTCAGAATTTAGGCCAAAAACTCGTCTGAAACGAATTAAACAGGATTTTCGCCATTTTTCTAGTATGGCCCAAAGAATAACCTTTCAGAAAATACCACCACCTTGAATGTGTTATGTGCTGTTCTAAAATAATAATAACATTTTTTAAACATCGTAAAGCGACCCGCATTACGATGTTTAATGTATGCACGAAAATTAATGAGGTCTGCCTTATACGGAGGCGATTCAGAGACTCTGTGGCTACAAAGAGGGTGAATGTGTGAACTCAACCTGAAATTGTTATCTTTTCGAATGCCTCTGTCCTTATTCAGACCAGCGGCTCGTCTTGTGGGAGAATATTCACGAGGAAGGCTTCTGCGAAAATATATTTGTGCATATCAAAAAAACTCGTCAAAATACCGCATTTTTTAAAATGTTTTTCTTTCACAACTAGTGTCAATCAGTTTTATGAAAAGAAAAGTGTTGACCTTTCACGAAATTATGATAAGGGTTCATACGGAAATTCTAAGGTATAGTCTCTTTAACAGCAAATCGTGTATAGGCCTAATCATCTTAGCTACTGTATGTGGATAAATTTCTGCCAACGATAGCAGTGTTTAAAAGTCGTATCAGCTATTCCTTAGCCGTGTCCTAATTTGCCAATTAAACTTGTTTACTCTATACACATGATCGTTTTTTTTAAGGTCTGAACTAGGCTATATAGACTTGTTATGGCTCGGGGAACCGTGTGCTATTAAGCAACATGTATCTATGACTGACACAAATTGACCCCAACGCAAATATTTCATATGCAGAATTTGAACACGTGACGATAGAGAACACCATTGTGCAATGTTTATCAACCAAAGTCTCTGCTGCTTTTTGTTCCGACTCATATGGGCATGTCTGCGTTATGTATATAGACAGGGGCACTTCGATGTGAGATTTGAATCACACAATATTACTTTTGTGAATTATTACTGTACTGTTTAATTTACGCTTAACTGTCAAACCATTAGAATTATTTACAATGCTATTTTGGTTCTGCCAATGTAAACTTGACATGCACTTCCTATCACATATTGCCCCCTGAATTCAAGAGCGGATCAACAAGTTTTCGTAGTTATTTGGGTTTTGGAATCACATATTAGATGCAAGGTTATACCTCTAACGCATAAATAAGGACCGACTAAACTATATTATAGCATCTTATCAAACATTATCTGATTGATCTCATTCATGCCCGCATTTATTTTCAAACAATATCACATATTATCGAATTTATCTCATTTATGTTCGCATTTATCTTCAACAATATCCCATATTATCCAATTTATCTCAATTATGTTCGCATTTATCTCAAACAAAAATTATCCATATACGATCTATATAAAAAAAAGTACTATCAAACAATGGTTAAGGGTATTTCACTGGCTTGTTGGTTTACATCGAATTAAAAATATTTATATTATATTACTGTCAGTGTTATGTTGCGCAGACAACCAGACAAACTACGCGCTGTGTAGATGCTTTCTCGCAGCTAGTCACTGGTTACTTAACCACATACATATGTTTCGCCACAATTAGTCACTGGTTACTTTACAACATACAGATGTTTCCCCACTGTTAGTCACTGGTTACTTTACCACATACAGATGTTTCCCCACTGTAAGTCATTAGTTACTTTACCATATACAGATGTTTTCCTACTGTTAGTCACTGGTTACTTTACAACATACAGACGTTTTCCCACTGTTAGTCACTGTTTATTTTACCACATACAGATGTTTCCCCACTGTTAGTCACTGGTCACGTTACCACATATAGATGTTTCCTACTCGTTACTTTACTACATGCAGATGTTTTCCTACTGCTAGTCACTGGTCACTTTATCTACAGGTGTTTTCCCACCGGTCCCTTGACCACATACAGATGTTTTCCCACTGCTAGTAATTAGTAACTTTACCATCTACATATGTTTTCCCACTGTTAATCATTGGTAACTTAACCATAAACCGATGTTTTCCCACTGGTAGTCCCTGGTCATTTATTTACATACAGATGTTTTCCTACTGTAAATCACTGGTTACTTTACCACATACAGATGTTTTCATACTGTTAGTCACTGGTTACTTTACCACATACAGATGTTTTTCCACTGTTAGTCACTGGTTACTTAACCACATACAAATGTTTTCTCACTGTTAGTCCCTGGTTACTTTACCACATACAAAAGTGTTTCCCATTGCTAGTCACTGGTTACTTAACCACATACATGTTTTTCCATTGCTAGTCACTGGTTATTTAACCACATATATATGTTTTCCCATTGCTAGTCACTGGTTACTTAACCACATACAGATGTTTTCCCACTGTTAGTCACTGGTTACTTTACCACACACATATGTTTTCCCCACTGTCAGTCACTGGTTACTAAACCACATGCGGAAGTTTTCCCACTGTCAGTCACTGGTTACTTTACCACATACAGATGTTTTCCCACTGTCAGTCACTGGTTACTTAACCACATACATATGTTTTCCCATTGCTAGTCACTGGCTACTTAACCACACACAGATGTTTTCCCACTGCTAGTCACTGGTTGCTTTACTACATACAGATGTTTTCCTACTGTTAGTCACTGGTTACTTAACCACATACATATGTTTTCCCATTGCTAGTCACTGGTTACTTAACCACATACATATGTTTTCCCATTGCTAGTCACTGGTTACTTAACCACACACAGATGTTTTCCCACTGCTAGTCACTGGTTGCTTTACTACATACAGATGTTTTCCTACTGTTA